>ML436745.1:3480-71065 GCA_005239525.1 Nicotiana knightiana | reverse complement strand
GATTTCTAGGTTTAGCCCCAAATATGAATTTGCCAACAGTTTTGATATTGGAGTGCTATGCTTCTGTATAAAAACATATCTGCTACCACTATTAGAAATCTGGTGAAAAGCGACCAAAATTAGCGACCAACGTTGGTCACTTATGTCAAATTATCAACTAAAACGCGTCCAAACATTCTTGGTCGCTATATTGGTGGTCCTTTTATCTTAGCGACCAACTTTGGTCGCTAAGGTAAAAGGACCAACTGTGCACTGTAAACAAAATACCGACCAACTTTGGTCGGTATAATATTTTAATGATTTAAATTTACCGACCAAAGTTGGTCGGTATATTTAAATTACGATATTTAATTAATTATTATAATTTAAAAATTACCAACCAACGTTGGTCGGTAAATTAAAATATATATTATTTTAAAAATATATATTTAACAGTACCGATGAAAGTTGGTCACTAATTTTAAAATCTGGGTTCATAAGCGACCAAGGTTGGTCACTAATTCCCAGAATTTTTTTTTTTAATAGGAAAGCGACCAACTTTGGTCGCTTTTCTGGGTTATAATTTTGGCATAAAATGCTTGTTTTGCAGCTACACTACCTGCCAGCATACCAAAATACTTAAATAACAATACAATTCAATACAATTCTATACCAAAACCTCCACAACAACAACAACAACAACAACAACAACAATAACAACAACAACAACAACAACACAATTCAAAAAAAACATTAAAACTAACAAATTAAAGTTCAATAGAACTAACAAATTAAACTCACAAAACTAAGTTAAAGCTTATTACAACTAGTTCAAAACCGGTTCTATTTGTCTAGTTCAAAGTACATAAAAGTCAAGGAGTGTTTTGTACAACATCATCATCACCGGCTGATGAACTTTCATCTATACGACGGTATAGAGAAGGATCTTGTGGAAGACGGGAAGAACGACCACAGGGAGGACGGGAGGAACGATCACGAGGAGGAAGGGAGGAACACTCACGTGCAGTTCGAGCCTCTGGCGATGGATCACGAGACCGGGGAATCGGAAAAGCTTCAGTAGATAGGAGAGTTCTGATCTGAGCTTGCATGCCAAGGTACTGAGCATCTCTATCCTTTTCTCTTTCCTTGGCTGCATCTAGCTCGGATGTGAGCCTTGTCACAGTCTCCCGCAGAGCGGAGAGGCTCTCCCCATCAAGTTGCTCGCCTTGCGAGGAAGTCCCTATTCCTTGCATTCCACACTTATAGCTATGGAATTTCTTAATAGGAAGCCCGTAAACCTTCCCCCATTTTGGACCGCCAACAGACTCCATCCATATTCTTTCAGCATCCTCGTATGAAGGTTGGGTTGGCTCGCCCGACTCATTAGGTGGCTGAGTGCGGATGAATTCCTTCACGTTAGTTTGGAAGCGACCCTATACGAAAATTTACATTGAATTAGTATTTCAAAATTTATATAAAATTAAATTAAAATACGTGATCCATCTCTTTCTTCTTCTTTACAATGTGTGTCTCCTTAAATAGCTCATCTTGGTTCATTGGATGCCCAAACTTCTTTTTCTGAAAACAAAGTAATTTAGTTAATAAAAAGAATAGATATACTTTGAAAATTAAAATAAATTAAGTAATTACGTACCAATCTTCTTTTTATTGTCCCTAGGCTGATCGCACCTCCAGTGTGCAAGGAGCCTCTCTTCTCAGATGCGCGAGCTTTCTTTCCTTTTTCACTCTTCTCTAAGAACTTTGCGGTAATCCATTGACTTTGCAAATCATCCCACAAATTTTGAAGTAACCAGTCAGGCTTCTTG
Source organism: Nicotiana knightiana (assembly GCA_005239525.1). Lineage (NCBI taxonomy): Eukaryota > Viridiplantae > Streptophyta > Magnoliopsida > Solanales > Solanaceae > Nicotiana > Nicotiana knightiana. The sequence continues at coordinate 69,260 of ML436745.1, read as the reverse complement.
TTCTTCTTTCTAGCTTCAGAGAAAGTATGCGAGAACCGCTTGCAAGCTTTGTGATGAAAATTTGCAGCAACTTCCGCGCTATAGCGGTGTTCCCATACACACTTGCTCTGTATTTCAAAAGTTAAATATTATATGGAAATATCATAAATATAAATAATTAAACTGCTTAAAAGAACATTTATACCTTAAGTTGATTGAAAATTTGCTCCTTCAGCGAGAATGGGAAATCAGCCCAAGTCGCATAAGGGCCATCATAAAGCTTTTTGATGACTTTGGTGATTATCCTCGTAGTCTTATTACTCAGGATGAACCTGCAATTCAACAAAAAAACATATTAATATCTCAGTAAAAACTTTACAATACAATAAACGCAAAAATAACAAATAACTCTTACCCATCACCCTCTGGGACTATGATGCTCCTGCCATATTGATCATAATGCACCTCCTCGTCATCATCATCATCATCACGTCCGATGCATGTATATCAGACGCATGTGTGGAAAGTGTAGGGGGGTTAGAGCTACTACCTCGCAGGCAAAGGCCTGAAATAGATGGAGTCGCTGATGAAGATGGCTGCGATCCCTGTGACCGCGATACTGATGGCTGTGATACTGATGGCTGTGACCTGAGTGGATGTGACATAGATGGATGTGATCCATGTGGCTGTGACATGGATAGATGCGATCCATGCGATGCAGATGCCTGCGATCCACGTGGTCGTGAGGCAACTGGACTGTATGCCGGGCGTATAGTCATATGACCCTGTGATGAAAGACCTGGTGTCTGCATGAAGGTGTAGGGCTCGTGATGCTGTGGAAGCTAAGTATAGCCGTGGGGTGGAGGATAAGACATAGGCATCTCTGAAGAGGGTGGAAAATATGGAGTATTATTTTCTACCCTCCTCTTTCCCTTCCAAGCCTTTTCTCGACCCCGAGAACCAATAGCGTCATTGTTACCTTGACCCTTGCCTATCATCTGCATAATATAATACATATTTAGATTGAAACATATAAGAAACTAGCTATAAAACGAGAGTTATTAAAAAAAGTAACTTTTTAAAGCTCATCGACGTATTTTTCCTCGTCCGAGAATTCTTCTTCCTCACTTGTATGAGCTTCATCAGTTGATTCTTCATCCTCATTTTCAATAATTTTTACTTCATTTATATCAACTTCTTCAAATATGTGTTCAGGATGTTCCAAATCATTTTCTAACTGATCGTCCACTATTTGGTGAACACTGGATATATCGTTTTGATATGCAACATCTAATACATTCTCGACTTCCACCCTACCTACATGCTTAGTTTTTATTACAACCCACCAATCGGACTTATTCCGCCGCAATGGATAAGGAGCATAATACACTTGCATAATATTATGTGCAATTATGAAAGGATCATAGCGATCATACTCCCTCGTATGATTAACCTCAATTATGTTGTATTGGTTGTGTACTCTTGTACCTCTTGTTGGATTTGGGTCAAACAACTTGCATCTAAAGAATATCAATTTCTTATATGGCCAACCTGTATATTCTAGTTCTATTATTTCTTTGAGCACACCATAATAATCAATATCTCCAACTTGGTTGCCATCACCACCTTGAACCCACACCCCGTTGTTTTTGCTATTTTTATTTTTAGAGCAATCCTCTGTATGGAACTTATAACCATTCACTACGTACTTAAACATTGTTGTGACCTGAAGCCCAGGTCCCTAAGATATATATCTTTCAAAAATTGATTTACACCATTATTTGGATCATTTACCTACATATTGTTAAAAAAATTCGTAAGTTAGCATAACTTACAAACATTGTTTACCTACATAGTGTTAGAACATTATCAGGATAAACTTACAAATTGTTTGAACCACATATCAAATCTCGTATATACAGCATCATCGCCAAATTGACCCACGAAGTGACTGTGACACATCAAATATTTTTAGTAGTTGCGTCGAGATGTAATCACATTAAATTTTATATTTTGATAACTACTAAATCAATACTTACTTGAGAAATGGTACAACTTCGGGACAATTTAGCAACACATGAAGTGTAGCTGACTTGTACTCCATATCACTCAAACTTCTCTTTCTAACATCCTTAGAACATCGGCATGGTTAATTGAATATGGACATAGGTGGAATTAATGGATCATTCACACATTCTACCGTGTGCCTATTGGGCCTATTCCTAGCACATGGCACATTACTCTCAAAATAATAAGAAAAAAAATGAGCAGTTTCCTTTGCAAGATAAGCTTCGCATATAGATCCTTTAATCCTATTCCTCTGCTTAACAAATGGTTTGCATTTGCCAATTTTCCTACATAATCCCACGGCTACCATCGATCTCTCCATGATTAGTGCACACAAAGTAATTCTCTATAAACCCCCTCCTATAAAGATGAAACTTAACTTCCTCCGGTTTTCCAAACTTCATACAGTCGCACCTAACACAAGGGCACCTAATTAATCCTTCACTTTGGTATGGTGGAAGTGACATTTCATGTCTAATAAAGTCATCAATCCCTTCTACAAAATCCTCCCGCAATCCCCGTCGATTAGGATAATTCCTATTGTACATCCAAGTACGATGTTCCATCTATACAAATAAAACAAGAACAAATTAATTTAGTTAATTCATATCCTAATCTTTTTGTAGTTAATTAATTTCATATCCTAAAAATTCAATTCATAACCTAAAATTTCAATTTATAAACTAAAAGTTCAATTCATACACTAAAATTTCAATTCATAAACTAAAAGTTCAATTCATAAACTAAAAGTTCAATTCATAAACTAAAAGTCAAATTCATATACTAAAATTTCAATTTATAAACTAAAAGTTTAATTTATAAACTAAAAATTCAATTCATAAACTAAAAGTTCAATTCATATCCTAAAATTTCAATTCATATCCTAAAGGTTCAATTCATAAACTAAAAGTTCAATTCATAAACTAAAAGTTCAATTCATATCCAAAATGTTCAATTCATATCCTAAAGGTTCAATTCATAAACTAAAAGTTCAATTCATATCCTAAAATTTCAATTCATATCCTAAAGGTTCAATTCATAAATTAAAAGTTCAATTCACAAACTAAAAGTTCAATTCATAAATTAAAAGTTCAATTTATAAACTAAAAGTTCAATTCATATCCTAAAATTTCAATTTATAAACTACAAGTCAAATTCATAAATTAAAAGTCCAATTCATATCCTAAAATTTCAATTTATAAACTAAAAGTTCAATTTATAAACTAAAAGTTCAATTCATAAACTAAAAGTTTAATTCATATCCAAAAAATTCAATTCATATCCTAGAATTTCAATTAATATCCTAAAGGTTCAATTCATAAATTAAAAGTTCAATTAATATCCTAAAATTTCAATTCATATCCTAAAGGTTCAATTCATAAATTAAAAGTTCAATTCATATCCTAAAATTCAAATTCAAATCCTAAAGGTTCAATTCATAAACTAAAAGTTCAATTCATATCCTAAAATTTCAGTTTATAAATTACAAGTCCAATCCATAAACTAAAAGTCCAATTCATATCCTAAAATTTCAATTTATAAACTAAAAGTTCAATTTATAAACCAAAAATTCAATTCATAAACTAAAAGTTCAATTCATAAACTAAAAGTCCAATTCATATCCTAAAATTTCAATTTATAAACTAAAAGTTCAATTTATAAACTAAAAATTCAATTCATAAACTAAAAGTTCAATTCATAAACTAAAAGTTCAATTTATAAACTAAAAGTTCAATTCATATCCTAAACTCTAGATTCTAACTAAACTATCAAGACAATACAAAGTATAATTCAAATATTACTAAACTAAATTCAACACTAATTAAACTAATTAGTTAATAAAATTTAATTAACAAAACTAATTAAAATAAGACCTAAACTCTAGTATCACGACCCGAAATCCCACCTTCAGAACGTGATGGCGTCTAATGTTGAACCTGCTAGACAAGCCAAAGTTACTGGTTCTAATTTATTCCTTTGTTATTTAGCATTTAAAAAGTGATATACTAGAACAAATAGAAATAAGAATGAGGAAGAAGTGCAGTCTAACAGCTTAATTAAACAGTATTACAAAAAATCCTTAATAACAACTCCCAAAATCTGGTGTCACAATTTCACGGACTGTCTATGATTTCTACAGATAAAGGTCTGAATGAACAAGGTGCTACTGTCTCGGAAATACATAAAGACAGGAAAATAAGAGAGATAGGAGGTGACGACAAGTCCTGCGGATGCCTGCAGGACTACCTCAGTATCGCTTGGTGGACTGAAGGATACTCCCTCGATCAATATTCACGACCCAAAATCCATAAGGTCGTGATGGTGCTGGACACCACTGTCAGGCAAGCCAATCTTTAATTAGTTGAAATAGATTCATGTTTTTACATTTTTGAAATCGTTACCTTTCACTTTATTATACAATAGCTGAATAAAAATTTATCGAGTAAATACAACAGGTAAACAATTCCGTTTATTAAATCGTTACATTCTTAACTTTGAATTCACTAGGACCGCTATTGAGAGTCACCCACTCTGACTGGTCCCGAGTACAAGCAACTCCAAGGCTCTTCTAGCACATGAACACACTTTTCAAAGAAATACGTGACTGAGTCACTACCCTTACAACTCGCCTATGCCTTAAGCATAAATTCTGAATCTTTCAAAGCCTATCCCTGGTCCTATATGACCAACTTTTGCACACATTTATGAAATCACATGCACAATTACCATTCTACTCCTTTCCCTTAGCTATACTAACTTGCCAATATGCCGAAAATCAGCAACCCCATGAGAACACAATCCTACAGCCCAACTGCAGGTGGTGAGACTCCCCCACTTAACCCGGAGCTACTCCTTACACCAATCTAAACTCTGCTGAGATCCTTTCTCCCCTGTTAACATGATCATGCTCAACCAATACACGCCCTTCTTCCAAATTATCTTGTCAACACTCCCTAAATACTCAAATTCTCTAGCATCATTCAAACATTCTGCCTCCTACCGAACAGCCACCAGAATCCCTCACAGAACTTGCCCACCACACCACCGCTAACCTTCTCACAGGAGACAACCCACCTGTGCAAATCACCAACTTTACCAGTCCGTCCGCTCCTCATGGACATATAGTAAATGCGCTACAATATCCTCTAATTCACCACTATGTTGCCGCTCTCCCACTCTGGTTAAACTCATTCCTTTAGGCACTACCTGACCTCCTTTCCTTATGCTTGGCCTTTTAGAAATCTAGTTGCCGCCTGACATTTCTCACATGTCTTCCTTTGTCGTATGCTGTCCAATTCAATATCATTCTCTGCAACTCTTAAACCAGTAGACCACCACGACTTCAAACTCTCCGAGGATCATCCTTCTCGAGCTGCTTTCATTAGAAATAACTATTCAGTCCTGAACCCCCACGCACCACGATCTCTGACAACCGCTTCTCCAATACTACTTCACAACACTCTGACCCTATGCACCCGAAGCAACCATAGCACCGACAGACTTAGCATATTCCATTCGATTAGTGACGACGAAATCACATCATAGGTGAATATCCCTCCTTACTTGAAAACACCAAGTCTTAGTACTTTATCAATCCAAAACCTGGCCGTCTATAGATCAATTGCCTTCCTTCCGCTTGAATCTAAATACTGAAATCTCGAAATCACACTCTGAAAAGACCTCCCTTCAAGCCATTCATCACCCCCAACCTATGGGCAAACATTCTATCATCATATCGAAATCGCGCGATAACCAATCGTAAGCATCATCACCACCTGAGCATAGCCTCGCAGGCTCTTAGCAACACAACTACTAAGCTGAAACAACATATTATCCTTTTGTAAGGCAACAACAACATCTCCCACCAACTACACATGGGAAAAATCTCGCACCATATTCATAGCACCATTAAAATTCCTCAAATTCCTTATTCATAGCAAGCGCTCCGCAACGTGTAAGATTGAGTAGGAATAAGCATAGGCATAAGACTCAAAGGAATCGAATCGCACGATGAAGAATCAAGAGGGGAAGTATTCCTAACAGCCCTGTAGCCTCTCGAAGATAAGTACAGACGTCTCCGTACCGATCCGCAAGACTCTACTAGACTTGCTCATGACTCGTGAGACCTAAGGGAACCTAGAGCTCTGATACCATGTTGTCAGGACCCAAAATCCATAAGGTCGTGATGGCGCTGGACACCACTGTCAGGCAAGCCAATCTTTAATTAGTTGAAATAGATTCATGTTTTAACAATTTTGAAATCATACCTTTCACTTTATTATACAATAACTGAATAAAAATTTATCGAGTAAATACGACAGGTAAACAATTCTGTTTGTGAAATTAAATCCCAACGCATCCCAGAACCCGGTGTCACAAGTACATGAGCAATTTCTAAGAATTTACAATTTCTACAAAGTTTGTCTGAAATACAAGTGGACAAGGAAATTAAAATAAATAAAATAATACAATACGAGGGAGACTTTGTCAGCTGCGGATCGCCTTCGGATGATGCAACTCTCCTAAGTCTCCAAACCAGCCATGTCACTATGAAAGTACCTGTGCAATAAAAATGTACAGCAAGTGTAGCATGAGTACAAAAATAGTGTGTTCTCAGTAAGTCGCCCGCCTAACCTCAGAGAGGTAGTGACGAGAAGTCGAATTAGACAATCACTAAGGTCCAACAAAATTAATTTAGCACAATATGATATCAGTAATAGGCATACGAGGATGATAAAACCATAAGCATTACGGANCTACTTTCTCATTTTCCCCCAAATTTCTTGAATAAACAATTTCTTCTTTATTTCCCCCAAATATCTTGTCACTTCAAAATTCATGAAAAACGTTTAACAATTTAGCATGCGCATGCGGGATAAGGACAACCGGCCTAAGCCATCATAATAATCATCTCTGTGCACTGCCGAGGGCGAACGGCCCGTACCATAAATGCACCTTTCAATAATATAATCATGTCTATGCACTGCCAAGGGTCGAACGACCCGAACCATAAGTGCATCTTTCAATAAAATAATCATATCTATGCACTGCCGAGGGTCGAACGACCCGAACCATAAGTGCATCTTTCAATCCGCCATGGCGTACGGGCCACTCCCATAAGAGTGGGGGAAATAACACTCCACTCGCGGAATGTAAATTGCGAAGCGGTCACATGCAGTCATGAACAATCAACAGTCCGCCCCGACTACGTCGGGAAAACAAATACTCAAGTAAATAACAGATTTCCCTTTTAAAAATCACAAAATAGTATTTAAATCTTTTTTTTCGAAATTCATTTGCCAAGTTTTATAGTATTCAATGATACAACCTTATTCGGAATACAATTATCCACGGAGGAGTCAATTCTCTTTTCAATGATTATGAAGATGAACTCTAGTCTTCTTTAGATATTCAATTACTATTTCGATTATATTAGCAGTCTAATATTACAGGTAAGATCACATGTACAACAGGTAAGGCATGCTAGTAGGTCCTAGACTACCCGGACATAGCATAATAGTAGCTACGCATGGACTCTCGTCACCTCGTGCGTACGTAGGCTCCCCACAGATAGTAGCACATATATAATTAGTTCACCTAGGGGGACGTTTCCCCCTCACAAAGTTAGAAAAGAGACTTACCTCTCTCCGACATTCCATAACCGAATTCCAAGCCCTTCCGACGACTCCAATGGATGCACAACGCCCCAAAACTACCCAAACAACGACGCACCAATGAAAATGTACTCTAATATTTGCAACAATTCCAAATTATATAATTTCCCAACACCGCTCAGCGATTTGACCAAAATTCCCTTGCGACCACATGCCCGGAAATCCGAAATTTCTCGAAGATATATTTTACCCATAGCTTTACTAGTTCAAATATACAATTTACTCTAAATTCCATGCTCAAATTCGAGGTTAAAATCCAAATACAAATTTCTAGATATTCTTCAAGATTTTCCCAATTTTCCTACGAATTCTCATGTATAATTCCATGTAATAACCTTGTATTTAACTTAGAAACATGAAGGAATTACTTAACTACCGTTGCATGAAGAAAATCCTCTCTTGAAGCCCCTCCAAATCGCCCCACACCAAAAGAAAATGGGAGAAATGGCCAACAAATCTCGGTTTTAAAACATTCTTCCCAGGCCATTTTTCGCACCTGCGATCCAGCTCTCGCACCTGCGATTCCGCAAGTGCGCCCAAACTTCCGCACCTGTGGTTTTCCTCATCTCAAGCAAACTTCGCACCTGCGCTCAATGTCCGCATCTGCAGCTTCGCAGGTGCGGAAACTCCCTCGCACCTGCGCTCCCTGCCAAACCAACAAACTTTCGCACCTGCGGCACCAAAGCCGCACCTGCGGCGTTAAAGCCGCACCAAAGCCCAAGCCTCGCAGGTGCGGTCACACCAGATGGCAGCAACCTCAGCCTTCTTCAAACTCCAAACTTGGTCTGTTAACCACCCGGAATCCACCCGAGGCCCCCGGGACCCCGTTCAATTATACCAACCTATTTCAAAACATAGTGCGGACTTGCTCGAGGCCTCAGATCCCATCAAACAACGCCGAAATCACGAATCGCTCTAATATTCAAACTTTAAGAACTTGAAATTTAAAACTTCCACATTCGATGCCGAAACCCATCAATTCACGTCCGGTTGACCTCAAATTTTGCACACAGGTCATATTCGACATTACGGACCTGCTCCAACTTTCGGAATCGCATCCCGACCCCGATATCAAAATTCCACTTCCGGTCGGATTTCTCAAAAACCTTCAAATTTCTATCTATAGCCAAATGACTTCAAAATAACCTACAAACATCCGAATTCACTTCCGATCGCGCTCCCAACTCTAGAATCACCATACTGAGCTATTCCCAGGCTCGAAATCCCAAACGAACATCAATATCACTGAAATACGCTTCAAGCCAAACTTAGGAAATTCCTTTAAAAATGCTGACTTCCATAATATATGCCGAAACACTCCCGGGTTATCCAAAGCTCGATCCGAACATATTCCCAAGTCCGAAATCATCATACGAACATGCAGGAACCTTCAAATCCCGATTCGGGAGGCTGTTTACTCACAATTTCAACCTTAGTCAATTCCTCCAACTTAAGGCTTCAAAAATGAGAATTCTCTTTCCAAATTGACCATAAACTTCCCGAAATTAAATTCCGACCACACCTACAAGTCATAATACCTGAAACGGAGCTGCTATGACCTCAAACTGCTGAACGACGCGCTAGAGCTCAAAACGACCGGTCGGGTCGTTACATTCTCCCCCACTTAAACAGACGTTCGTCCTCGAACGTGCCAAGAACTGCTCTAGAGTTATCTGAAATCACTGTTTAACACCTCGAGCACCTGCCCGTGCTACCACAACCCAGTTGAGTACATTAGCTTGATCGAATCGGAAGATTTCTTATTTTATTCATATAATAAGCTCAGAATCCAGTTCCAACACCTGAAATTTTTCTGCCAGGCATAGTTCCAATATATAAACACCGTATCAACTACCACACGATATACCAAAACATGACTGCATGCCTTTGCTGAATTACCACCATGCACCATACAATTCATCATCTGACCACAATGACACTCCCTTAACCTTAATAGCCAAAATTCCATGAATCTGATGCTCCCAAGGCACCTTATGACATATACATACATCCTACTATAATGCTGGCGATACCACTATAACTTAGGAGACGGGTAGAAATTCATAACCAACTGCAGAGTTAACAAATCATTGAATATCTCATCTTGACTAGAATCATCACCTCATTATGAACCAACCATTGGTAATTGTCCTTCAATGTATTTCACGTAATCTTATCGCACTGATCCCTGATCCAATAATATTGTTTCACCCAGTATGAAATGCTCAGACAACAAATCACCCCAACATGGCCAACAGTCTCACATGACACCACAACGCGCCAATATTCCATAACTCAAACATAATACATAAAGAAATGACTCAGGAAAAGACTACTCGACTCACGCAACTTATTAGGAACTCTTCTTAGAAAATAGAAAGTAAAACACGAGAAAATAAATATAGGAATCTTACTCATCATCATACTGTTGCGGCGTGAAACCCGATCCAAATAACATACCCGTGGCGACGCGCCACCCGATCCCATCATAAAATTTACACAAGGAAACTATACACGGAGCTGCTCACTATTACACATTTACCGAATATCGGTCACAAGCACGCTAAGTGCATAATATTATCATGGGGAGACTGATAAAGCCATATGCTCACAAAACTCAAGCACAACTGAGGTGCGATATATATATATATATATACTCTGGATCTCAAGAGATGTCCTGCTCATATAACATCATCACTACACGGAGATCTCAACACCTAAGAAATTATCAAGCCGTTTCACAACTCACACGGCACAATCATATTATCACATGAATTTGACGAAGATGGAACTACATTTGCTGTTCTAATACCTTTCCATGAAAAACGCTTCACTGAAATGAACATGCCTGGCTTATACGGAGCCCATAATCATAATTAAATCCATCCCCAAACATCGAGTCTACCTTGCTCGTGCCAAACTGAGCTAATAGCTTTACCTGGGTCCACATTAACCCACTTTCTCTTATAATACGCGAGAACAACCATCATAGCCGGGAAAATACCCCACAATCCACAACCAAATGAACTGAACGCCTTCTAGGCATAAATCCTTAAATAAGAAATATTGCACTTCCTTATACTTGGTCTAAATCTTCAACCAATCAGGTGACAACATGTCACACTTATACAATCACCCCATGGTTGTGCTCCCACGACCTTCCACGAGGTAACAAGTTTGCACATTCATAACACCGACCACACTAAGGCCGCAAAACACATCAAGAACCCATGACCAGGGTACAAAGCCCCTCTCACCGAATATCGGTCTCAGGTGACACTGAAGTTAACACCAGCTTACTCTTGAACTTTCAAATCACTTTTTCTTGCTCATCCGAGCTCATGACATCCTTGATAACACAGAACCACAATCTCGATTCTTACTCCCAGTTACATACTGCTTACCGCACCTAACATGCCAATATGAGATAGCGCATGAATTCCATCATAACTTCCGAATCACTAATAGTGTGAAAACTTCATCATATAGAAACTTCTTACTTACCTCAATTCAAGAAAACAATAACCACACTCAAGTGAATTCTCACAATCACCCAACATGCAAATCCTTAAGTAGTGGTCTGAACCACCATAAAACCTTCCGGGATCCGCCTATACCTGACAGAACATAGCACTCAAATGCTCCCACATGAAATATATTATGACGGTCGACAAGCCCCACACACACCGGCACAACCTCATGCATAACTTAATCACATCGACGGAACTGATCACTGTCGTAAATGTGCCATTTCAACCATGGCTAATCAATCTATCTTCTCTTAATCGTCCTTAACTGCCTTAGAAATAATAGTAACTTCCTCCAAGTCATAGCAACTCAACCCTCACTCATCCCGAGTGACCTTGATTCACGATCGTGCTGCCTAAATCCTACAAACTGTCTCGTACCCTCCTGATAGTCTTTCTATAACCCGAAGTTTATTTCTCTCACTTCTCCAATACTATCCTGCATGCTGAAATTAACATAGAACACTCCAGTTATCTTCCCTTTCTCTGAAATTACGCTGTGAAAGCTTTCTTAATTATACGGCTGGCTTTAACCCTTAAACGCCGCATTCTTAACTTTGAATTCACTAGGACCGCTATTGAGAGTCACCCACTTTGTCTGGTCCCGAATACAAGCAACTCCAAGGCTCTTCTAGCACATGAACACCCTTTTCAAATGACTGAGTCACTACCCTTACAACTCGCCTATGCCTTAAGCATAAATTTTGAATCTTTCAAAGCGTATCCCTGGTCCTATAGGACCAACTTCTGCACACATTTATCAAATCACATGCGCAATTACCATTCTACTCCTTTCCCTTAGTTGTACTAACTTGACAATATGCTGAAAATCCGCAACCCCATGAGAACACAATCCTACAACCCAACTGCAGGTGGTGGGACTCCCCCACTTAGCCCGGAGCTACTCCTTGCACCACTCTAAACTCTGCTGAGATCCTTTCTCCTCTGTTATCATGATCCTGCTCAACCAATCCGCCCCCTTCTTCCAAATTCTCTTGTCAACACTCCCTAAATACTCAAATTTGCTAGCATCATTCACACATTCTTCCTCCTACCGAACAGCCACCACAATCCCTCGCAGAACTTGCCAACCACACCACCGCTAACCTACTTACAGGAGACAACCCACCTGTGCAAATCACCAACTTTACTAGTCCGTCCGCTCCTCATGGACATATACTAAATGCGCTACAATATCCTCTAATTCACCACTATGTTGCCGCTCTCCCACTCTGGTTAAACTCATTCCTTTAGGCACTACCTGACCTCCTTTCCTTACGCTTGGCCTTTTAGAAAGCTAGCTGCCGCCTGAAACTTCTCACATGTCTTCCTTCGTCGTATTCCATCCAATTCAATATCGTTCTCTGCAACTCTTAAACCAGTAGACCACCACGACTTCAAACTCTCCGAGGATCATCCTTCTCGAGCTGCTTTCATTAGAAATAACTATTCAGTCCTGAACCCCCACGCACCACAATCTCTGACAACCGCTTCTCCAATACTACTTCACAACACTCTGACCCGATGCACCCGAAGCAACCATAGCACCGACAGACTTAGCACATTCTATTCGATTAGTGACGACGATGTCACATCACAGGTGAATATACCTCCTTACCTGAAAACACCAAGTCTTAGTACTTTATCAATCCAAAACCTAGCCGTCTATAGATCAATTGCCTTCCTTCCGCCGAAATCTAAATACTGAAATCTAGAAATCACACTCTGAGAAGACTTCCCTTCAAGCCATTCATCACTCCCAACATATGTGCAATCATTCTATCATCATATCGACATCGCGCGATAACCAATCGTAAGCATCATCACCACCTGAGCATAGCCTCGCAGGATGAGCTGAAACCAAGATTTGGGTCATGACAGACTTGCAATCCAAGAGGTGCCTCTTTTGTTTTTCCATTCACATCCTTTAGAAAAAACCCAACAATATTCACCAAAGTTAGCAGTAACGATGTAACGACCCGACCAGTCATTTTTTCTTCTAGAACCCTGTACCCCTAAATAAGACTTCTCGTAATTGTTTTTACTGATTTATGAATTGCAGAGATGGTTGGTTCCGGATTTGAAAAAGTTTGAGTTGAAATCAGAACATTTGGTTCCTTAAGGTTGGCTCAAAAGGCCAAGTTTGACTTCGGTCAACATTTTGAGTAAACGACCTTGGAATCGGGATTTGACGGTTCTAATAGGTTTGTATGATGCTTTCGGACTTTGGGGTATGCTCGGAGTGTATTTCGGATGACCTGGGAGCGTTTCAGCGCCAAAAGTGAAAGTTGGATTCTTGAAGGTTTTAGGAGTTCTATAAATTTGGTTTGGAACGTGTTTTGGTGGTATCGAGGTCCAAATGGAATTTCGAGACCGGGAATAGTTCCGTAATTTCATTTAAGACTTGCACGTAAAACTTGGTAACATTCCGAGTAGTATAAGTACATTTTGGCACGTTGGGAGTAGATTGAAGAACTTAAAGTTTATAAGTTTGATTCAATTGGTTTTAGAGTGTGATTCTTAGCTTTAATGTTATTTCGGGCATTTCGAAGGTTCAAGCGAGTCTGTTTTATGATTTCAAACTTGTTGGTACGTTTGGACGGGGCCTTGGGGGGCTCGGATTCCATTCGAGCGTTGCACGAGTCGAGTTCAAAGCTTAAAAGAGCTGCTGGTGCACCAGTTCTAGTGCGACCACACCTGCGTGTGGGATGACGCAGGTGCAAGCTCGCAGGTGCGGTTGAAGCATCGCAAATGCGGCCCAAGGAGCGGATCCCAGGTTCTGCAGATGCGCCCCCTTTTCTGTAGAAGCAGAACCGCAGGTGCGATCACCTGTCCACAGATGCAGTCCTAGCCGGCCCAACTCATTTCCGCAGAAGTGGACAATTGTCCGCAGAAGCGAGATTGCAGATGCGATCGATGCGCCGCAGGTGCAGAAGTCACTGAAGGCAGTGGCCTTCATTTAATATGGGAGTTAGCCATTTTTGGCTCATTTCACTTCATTGTTGGGCGATTTTAGAGCTTCTTGAGAGGGGTTTTTCACCAAGCTTTTGGAGGTAAGTAATTCCTACTATATATGAGTTAAATACTTAGATTTTTGGGTAGATTAACATGTAAAGATTAGTGAAAATCATGGGATTAAGGATAAACCTAGGGTTTGGAAAGGATGAGATTTTTACCACGAAATTTACCATGAAACTTGGTGATAATCATATATTTATGTTCCTTAAGTCATGGGTAACAACTTCCTTCAAAGATTTTCGGAATCCGGGCACGTGGGTCCGGGGATGACTTTTAGGAACCTTGCATTTAGGGTTGGGAAATTACTATAATAACTAGAATATGAACTCTTGAGCGCATATTGACTAGTTTTTACCCCATTTGAATAATTTTGGATCGTTCAGCTCCTATTTGAGGGTTTGAGCGCATTCTTGAGTTTGGAAGTAAGCTATGGGACAAGGTAAGTCTCCTTTTTAACATTGTAAGAGGGAACTAATCCCAATAGGTGAATTAAATAAATGCATTGACCTATCTGTGGGGGGTTTATGTATGTACGTGGTGACGAGAGTCAGTACGTAGCTACTAGTTTGTTATCGTCCGGGTAGTTTAGGAACCATATCATGATTTATTTGAAATGATTGTGCCCTTACCTGCTAAATTGATTACTAGAGTCATGTCAGAGTTTGACAAAGGACTTGTGAAAGGCTAAGTTCACCTATTCTAATAATTTATAGGCATACTTGACTGTAAAATGAAATATTGTATTTCCTTGAAAATATTTGCTATTCTGGATCGGGGCGAGCGCCTCGGTAGTAAATAGATGCATCTATGGTTTGTGCCATTCGACCCTTTGGCAGTGCATAGTTTAATATCATATTGGATCGGGCCGTACGACCTCGGCATAATTTGTGCATGTTACTTATTTGGAACTTCTCGTGATTTAAATTGCTTAAATGCTTGAAATGTAAGTGATTTACACTATATGGCTGAGATTAACATGTCGTTTATGAAAGTATACCTTACTTCTATCTGTTCTTAAACTGTAATTATTATTATTCATGTTGTTCATGCTTAGCATAACACTTAGATTATATCATTATTGGCCCTAGCAAGTGTCAAGTCGACCCCTCGTTACTAATTCTTCGAGATTAGACTGGATACTTACTGGGTACATATTGTTTATGTACTCATACTATGCTTCTATACTTAAATGTACAGGATTTGAGGCAGGTGCATCTAGTTATCCGCCGGGAGCACATACCTGATTCGGACCGAGACTTACGGTGATCTGCCCCACTCTAGTCGTTCAGTAGCATGCCAGAGTCCTTCTTTTACTTGTACCTATATACTTATTTCAGACAGTAGGGTAGTCTTCTTTTGTATATTCTACTAGATGCCCACACACTTGTGACACTAGATCCTTGGCACCTATTAGTAGACTTGATTTTTGGGTTGTAATTATAAATTTATGATCTCCTTTAGTCACTTCTGTTTCAATTGCCTTTTAAATTTCTTATTTATCGAATGCTTTAAATTTAAGTTAAGTAGATGTTGGGGTTGTTTAATAAAATAAATGAGAACTCACTTGTTGATTAGTGTCGGCTTTCCTAATAGCGGTGTTGGGCGCCATCACGACCTATAATAGAATTTGGGTCATGAAAACATTGTATCAGAGCAGTAGGTTCACGTAGGTCTCACAAGTGATAGGCAGGCCTAATAGACTCTTGTGGATCGATACGGAGACGTCTGTACTTATCTTCGAGAGGTTGTGGGGTGTTAGGAAACCACTCTTTATTCATCTTCTATCGTGTAGTTGATGGTATACTAAATTTCCTTCTTCTATTCTGCCACAGATGGTGAGGACGCGTACGACTGACATTCCAGACCCGGGAGGAGCTGCTCCCCCCATTACTAGAGGCCGAGGCAGAGGCCGGGGGAGGGCACTGGCCTGAGGTAGGGGACGAGGGCGTCCTAGAGCTGCCCGAGTTGCACCACCAGCGGATCCAACAGGGGATTCTATTATTGAGGAGCAGGGCGAGGTGCCTGCAGAAGAGCCTGTCCCCGGTGGATTTCATGACAACGCCAGGTTTTCAGGAGGTCATGGGCCGTATGATGCAGTTCATGGATACTATGACTCAGGCTGGTTTATTTCCAGCGGACCCAGCCACATCTCAGGCGGGAGAAGGAGCATAAACCCCTGCTGCCCAGGCTCCTGGACATGCAACTGTGGTATATCAGACTCCGGGTTCACAACCTGCAGATGGGGCCCAACCAGTTGAAGCAGTAGCACCTGAGCCCAGACCAGCTGCGGAGGCGATCCACAGAAGTTATTGGACAAATGGACTAGGCTACACCCTCATGTCTTCGGAGGTGAGAGTCATGAGGATGCTCAGGACTTCATCGATAGGTGCAGGGACATACTGCACAACATTAGGATATTGGAGTGCCATGGGGTTGACTTCACTACTTTCTAGCTGGAGGGCAGGGCCTGTAGATGGTGGCAGTTTTACGTTCTTAGCAGACCACCAGGTTCCCCTCCCATTACTTGGGGTCAGTTCACACAGCTTTTCTTGGACATGTATATTCCACCCTCCAAGAAGGAAGAGCTGCGGTATCAGTTTGAGCAGCTTGAGCAGGGTCAGATGTCAGTGACCGACTACGAGGCGAGGTTTTCTGAGTTATCTTGTCATGCACTTATGATACTCCCTACAGACACAGAGATAGTGCGGAGAATTGTCGCGGGGTTGCACTCCAGCATTAGAGCCAATATGGCCCGTGATGTTGAGATAGGGACTCCTTATCAGTTGGTAGTGGAGATTGCCCGGAGGACTGAGGGCTACCGTCATAGGGGTAGAGAGCAGACCCAGTAGGACAGGAGGGCCCGTTTCTCTGGAGAGTATACAGGTGCCCCGGTTAAAGGCAAAGGTCAGTTTGGGAGGGGCCAGTCCAGCAGGCCCCCATATTCAGCACCACCACCACCTCCTCGGGGTGATCCAGCGCGCCCCTATTTCAGTGCCATATCAGAGAGTTATTACCGCCTACCAGGGTTCTTCCATCTCCTATTTTAGTGCTATGCCAGAGAGTTCATACCGCCCACCGGCTATTCAGGATTCTTTCACTGGGTCTACCGGCCATCAGGGTCAGACATCATAGCAACAGGTCACTGCACTGAGGGCTGTTTTGAGTGCGGAGATCTCGGTCATATGAGGAGATACTTCCCCAGACTTCGGGGCAAGGCAATATAGGAGGGTCAGCAGCCCATGATTTCAGCACCAATTAACCGGTCGCCCAGAGGCGGAGGGCAGACTGGTTGGGGCCATCCTAGAGGTGGAGGCAACGCAGAGGGAGGTCAGCCATCTACTGTTCAGTCGGGTGGAGGCCAGCCAATCGGCGCTCCAACCAGATTCTATGCTTTTCTGGCCAGACCAGATGCATTGGCCTCAGATACAGTTATCATAGGTATTATTTCCTTCTACGGTAGAGATGCTTTAGTACTATCTGATCCAGGGTCGGCCTATTCATATGTATCATCTCTGTTTGCTCATTTCCTGGATACTCCTCGTGATTCTTTGGGTACTCATGTTTATGTATCCACTCATGTAGGCGATTCTATGGTTGTGGATCGGATCTATCGGTCATGTGTGGTCACAATCTATGGCTTCGAGAATAGAGTGGATCTCATGTTACTTGATATGATTGACATTGAGATCATCATGGGCATGGACTGGTTATCCCCATATCACGCCATCCTAGATTGCCATGCCAAGACTGTTACTTTAGCAATGGCTGAGTTGCCGAGGTTGGAGTGGAGGGGTTCCTAAGTTAGTACAGCTAGTCAGATTATTTCCTTTCTAAAGGCTCGACGTATGGTCGAGATCGGTTGTTTGGCGTATCTAGTTTGTGTCAGGGACACCACCGCAGAGTCTCCGACGATTGATTCAGTGCCAGTAGTCTGGGAGTTCGCCGATGTGTTTCCTTCTGACCTTCTAGACATGCCCCAGATCGTGATATTCATTTTTTCTTTAACTTGACTCCAAGCACTCAGCCTATATATATTCCATCGTACCGTATGGCTCCGAAAGAATTGAAGGAGTTTAAAGAGCAGCTGGAAGAGTTGCTAGCAAAGGGATTTATCAGACCGAGTGTATCACTTTGGGATGCACCAGTATTATTTGTGAAGAAGAAAGATGGGACCATGAAGACATGCATTGACTACCGCCAGTTGAACAAAGTTACCATCAAGAACAAGTACCTGTTTCCTCGTATCGATGATTTGTTTGACCAGTTGTAGGGTGCTAGGGTGTTTTCTAAGATTGACTTGAGATCGGGGTACCATCAGCTGAAGATTCGGGACTCAGATGTTTCGAAGAATGCCTTTCGTACTAGATATGGTCATTATGAGTTTCTTGTGATGTCCTTTGGCTTGACTAATGCCCCAGTGACGTTTATGGATTTGATGAACAGAGTGTTCAGGCCTTATATTGATTCCTTTATTATTGTCTTCATTGATGACATCTTGATCTACTCACGTAGCCCGGGGGAGCACGAGCAGCATTTGAGAGTAGTGCTCCAGACCTTCGGGAACAGAAATTGTATGCTAAGTTCTCCAAGTGTGAGTTCTGGTTGGATTCTGTGGCGTTCTTAGGGCATATTGTATCAGGAGAGGGTATTAAGGTGGATCCCAAGAATATTGAGGCGGTTCAGGGTTGGCCTCGTCCTACATCAACGGCCGAGATTAGGAGTTTCTTGTTGGCAGGTTATTATCGCCGGTTTATCGAGGGCTTTTCATCCATTGCAGCACCTCTGACTAGATTGACCCAGAAGAGTGCCCCGTTCCTATGGTCCGACGAGTGTGAGACGAGCTTTCAGAAGCTCAATACAACTTTTACCACAACACCAATTCTAGTTTGCCTTCCGGTTCGGGGATGTATACAGCTTACTGCGACGCTTCACGCGTTGGCTTGGGATGTGTATTGATGCAGGAGGGATGAGTTATTGCATATGCTTCACGTCAGCTGAAGATTCATGAGAAGAACTACCCCGTGCATGATTTGGAGTTGGCCACGATTGTTCATGCTCTTAAGATTTTGAGGCATTACTTGTATGGGGGGTCTTTTGAGGTTTATACAGACCACCGCAGTTTGCAACACTTGTTCAAGCAAAGGGATCTCAATTTGAGGTAGCGTAGATGGCTTGAGTTACTGAAGGATTATGACATCACCATTTTTTATCATCCAGGCAAAGAAAATGTGGTCTTGGATGCCTTAAGAAGGAAGGCAAAGAGTATGGGTAGCTTGGCATTCATTTCAGCGGAGGAGAGGCCACTAGCTTTGGACATTCAGTCCTTGGCTAACAGACTTATGAGGCTGGACATTTCAGAGCCCAGCCGAGTTCTTTCATGTGTTGTTGCTCATTCTTCATTGTTGGGACAGATCAAGGCTCGACAGTTTGATGATCCGCATTTGGCAGTCCTCAGAGAGACGATATTACATGGTGGTGCCAAGGAGGTTTCTATTGGTGAGGATGGTGTTCTACGACTTCAGGGTCGCCTATGTGTTCCTAATGTCGATGGCTTGAGGGAGAGGATTCTAGAGGAGGCACACAGTTCACGATATTCTATTCATCCAAGTGCTACGAAGATGTATTGATGCGAGACTAAATTGCATAGTTTAACATGTGATATACCTTACATTTTATGCGCATTAATGATAAAAATACACTTGTTATGTGCTTAATGGAGTTTATTTTATGTGTAGGTGAATTGGAGATGGAAACGGAGCTAAAGGGATGCAAATACGTCGAAAATATGCAAAAGGAGACGCCCGGGCGATAGCTGGGCGTTTGCCCCCTAAAGCCTGGCACCTCCTGGCGTTAGGGGGGCGTTTTCCCCATAAATTCTGGCCCCCCCTGGCGTTAGGGGGGCGTTAGGGCCCTAACGCCAGGCCTGCCCTGGCTTTAGGGGGGCGTTAGAGCCCAAACGCCCGGGGTCCCCAGTTTCGCCCAAGTCCGAGTTTTGACGAGTTAAGTGTTTCCCGGTTGAAATAGAAGTCTCCTACACGGTTAGGGTTCACCCTAAACCTATAAATAGACTCCTAAAACACAATTAAAGGGGGATTTTCGTGGATCAAAGTAGAGAAGGAGAAAATTCCATTGAAGTGCAAGAACATCGATTTCTACATTTAGTATTTCTTACTTTATATTTCAATTATGCAATTTCTTGTAGTTTTGTTTCTTCTAGACATGAGTAGCTAAGTTTTTAATCTAGGGTTTTGGTAGAACCCGTTGGGGATGAATTTCTTGTGATATTAATATATTTTGATTGATTATTCTCTATTTGTTCAACTACGTTCTTATTGTAGTTAATTGAATGGCCATCAATTAGCTGTGCCTATTTAGTATGTATCTACTTGAGAGAGAGTGCATATTTAGGTAATTGTTTGAACAACACCACTCCCAGAGTATAGACGAAAGTCATAACCGAGGGTTTAGAGGTTGGATTAGAGATAACGATACCTCGGGTGCAATCTAAAGTGAACTGTATTGCGATCTAGCTAGCGTAACTTGAGAGAGTGCGTCTAGTAAATTATCATAATTACTTGAGAGAGATTTATGGTAGATAGAGAGTTCATGATTGATAGAGACGATTAATCAAGCTATAAGAAGTATCCGAGAAAGAATTCACCAACGGGGGAAACCATAACCTTAGACCTTTATTATCATTGTTTACATTAAATTGTTAGTCAATTACTAGTTTATTATTTTGTTAGTAGAATTAGTTAAACAACACAAATTGATATTCAAAAGTCTTGAGAAAATTGATTAAACACTAGTTTAGTATTTTATAGACTCAATTGATACGTACAATTCTCTGTGGGATCGACTTTGGGTGTAATACCCCAGATTATATTTGCAGCGCCCGTTTAGTCTTTCTATAAGACATAGTTGAGCGTGATCATGTATCGTGACTTGAGGCAGCATTATTAGTGGCAGCGAATGAAGAAAGAAATTGTGCAGTATGTAGCTAGGTGTCTAAATTGCCAACACGTTTAGTATGAGCACCAGAGGACAGGAGGCCTACTCCAGTAGATGACTATACCTGAGTGGAAATGGGAGCGCATCACTATGGACTTCGTAGTTGGGTCTCCACGGACTCTGTGAAAGTTCGATGCAGTTTGGGTTATCGTTGACAGGTTAACCAAGTCGGCACACTTCATTCCAATAGCCAGTACTTACACTTCAAAGAGGTTGGCCCAGATTTACATTCGGGAGATAGTTCGATTGCACGGAGTACCTGTGTCCATCATATCAGATAGAGGTCCACAGTTCACTTCGCATTTCTAGAGAGCCGTACTGAGTGAGTCGGGCACCCGTGTAGAGCTCAGCACAACATTCCATCCATAGACCGACGGGTAGTCAGAGCGGACAGTTCAGATATTGGAGGACATGCTCAGAGCATGTGTGATTGACTTTGGAGGGCAGTGGGATCAGTTCTTGCCCTTGGCCGAGTTTTCATACAACAATAGTTATCAGTCCATCATCGAGATGGCTCCATTTGAGGCTTTATATGGTCGGTAATGTCATTCTCCTATCGGGTGGTTTGGGCCTGCGCAAGTTATATGGTACAGATTTGGTGAAGGATGCCTTGGAAAAGGTAAAGTTGATCCAGGAGCGACTTCGCATGGCACAGTCTAGACAGAAGAGTTACGCAGATCAAAAGGCACGAGATATGTCATTTATGGTCGGCGAGAAGGTGCTCTTGAAAGTCTCGCTGATGAAGGGTATTATGAGATTCAGGAAGAAGGGCAAGTTGCGCCCCAGATTTATAGGCCCGTTTGAGGTGTTGTGGCGAGTTGAGGAGGTTGCTTATAATCTTGCCTTACCTCCCAGCTTATCAGGAGTTTATCCATTTTTTCATGTGTCTATGCTCCGGAGGTATCACGCCGATTTATCTGATGTGTTAGACTTCAATACCATTCAACTAGGTGAGAGATTGGGCTACGAGGAAGAGCCAATTGCTATTGTTGATAGACATGACCGCCAGTTGAGGTCTAAGAGGGTTTCCGCAGTGAAGGTCCAGTGGAGGGGCCAACCAGTCGAGGAGGCACTTGGGAGCCCGAGGAGGACATGTGGAGGACCCGTTCGAGGACGAACATTTGTTTAAAAGGTGGAGAATATAACAACCTGGCCGGTCGTTTTGCCTTCTATAACCCCGTACCCCTAGATAAGACTTCTCAAACTTACTTTTACTGATTTATGACTTGCGGGGATGGTTGGTTTGCGATTTGAAAGAGTTTGAGTTGAAATCGGAACACTTGGTTCCTTAAGGTTGGCCCAAAAGGCCAAGTTTGACTTCGGTCAATATTTTGAGTAAACAACCTTGGAATCGGGATTTTACGGTTCCAATAGGTTCGTATGATGATTTCGGACTTGGGCGTATGCTCGAAGCGGGTTTCGGCTGACCCGGGAGCGTTTCGGCGCCAAATAATAAAAGTTGGATTCATGAATGTTTTAGGAGTTCTATAAATTTGGTTTGGAATGCATTTTGGTGATATCGAGGTCCAAATGGAATTCTGAGACCGGAAATAGTTCCATAATGTAATTTAAGACTTGCAGGAAAAATTTGGTATCATTCCGAGTAGTATACGTACGTTTCAGCACGTTGGGAGTAGATTGAAGAAATAATGTTCATAAGTTTGATTCAATTGGTTTTAGGGTGTGATTCTTAGTTTTAACGTTGTTTCGGGCGTTCCGAAGATTCGAGAAGTCCATTTCGTGATTTCGAACTTGTTGGTACGTTTGGACGGGGACTCGGGGGCCCCCGATGCCATTCGAGTGTTGCGCGAGCCGAGTTCAAAGCTCAAAAGAGCTGCTGGTGCACCAGTTCTGGTGCGACCGCACCTGGGGTTGGGCAGCCGCAGGTGCGAGCTCGCATGTGTGGTTGAAGCATCGTAGATGTGGCCTAAGCAGCGTAGCCCAGGTTTCGCAGAAGCGGAACCGTAAGTGCGATCACCTGTCCGCATATGCGGTCCCAGCCGACCTAACTCATTTCCACAGAAGCGGACAATTGTTCGCTAAGCGAGACCGCAGATGCGGTCGACGCGCCGCAGGTGCGGAAGTCACTGAAGGCAGTGGACTTCATTTAATACGGGAGTTAGCCATTTTTTGCTTATTTCACTTCATAGTTGGGCGATTTTAGACCTTCTTGAGAGGGGTTTTTCACCAACCTTTTGGAGGTAAGTAATTCCTATTATATGTGAGTTAAATACTTGGATTTTTGGGTGGATTAACATGTAAAGATTAGTAAAAATCATGGGATTAGAGGAAAAACCTAGATTTTGGCAAGGATGAGATTTTTACCACGAAATTTATCATGAAACTTAGTGATAATCATATATTTATGTTCCTTAAGTCATGTGTAACAACTTCCTTCAAAACTTTTCGGAATCGGACAAATGGGCCGGAGGATGAATTTTAGGAACCTTGCATTTCGGGTTGGGAAATTACTATAATAATTAGAATATGAACTCTTGAGCGCATGTTGACTAGTTTTTACACCATTTGAATAATTTTGGATCGTTCGACTTCGATTTGAGGGTTTGAGCGCATTCTTGAGTTTTGAAGTAAGCTGTGGGACAAGGTAAGTCTTCTTTTTAACCTTGTAAGAGGGAATTAATCCCAATAGGTGAATTAAATAAATGCATGAACCTATAATAAGGGGACTACGTACGTACATGATGACGAAAGTCCGTACGTAGCTACTATTGTGTTATCGTCCGGGTAGTTTAGGACCCAAATCATGCTTTATTTGAAATTATTGTGTGCTTACCTGCTAAATTGATTACTAGAGTCATGTTAGAGTTTGATAAAGGACTTGTGAAAGGTTAAGTTCATCTATTTTAATAATTTATACGCATACTTGACTGTAAAATGAAATATTGTATTTCCTTGAAAATATTAGCTATTGTGGATCGGGCCGAGCGCCTCAGTGGTAAATAGATGCATCTATAGTTCGCGTCATTCGACCCTCTGGCAGTGAAAAATTTAATATCATGTTGGACCGGGCCGTATGACCTCGACATAATTTGCACATGTTACTTATTTGGAACTTCTCGTGATTTAAATTGCTTAAATGCTTCAAATGTAAGTTGTTACACGATATGGATGAGATCGACATGTCGTTTATGAAAGGATACCTTACTTCTCTCTGTTATTAAACTGTCATTGTTATTATTCATGCTATTCATGCTTAGCGTAACACTTAGATTATATCATTATTGGCCCTAGTAAATGTCAAGTCGACCCCTCGTCACTACTTCTTCGAGGTTAGACTGGATACTTACTGGGTACATATTGTTTATGTACTCATACTATGCTTCTGTACTTAATTATACAGGATTTGAGGCAGGTGCATCTAGTTATCCGCCGGGAGCACATACCTGATTCGGACCGAGACTTACGGTGAGCTGGGGTCTAGTCGTTCAACAACATACATGAGTCCTACTTTTACTTGTACCTGTCTACTTATTTCAGACAGTAGAGTAGTCTTCTTTTGTATATTCTACTAGATGCCACACACTTGTCACACTAGATCCATTGCACCTATTAGTAGACTTGAAATTTGGGTTGTAATCTTAAATTTATGATCTCCTTTAGTCATTTTCGTTTCAATTGCCTTTTAAATTCCTTATTTATCGAATGCTTTAAATTTAAGTTAAGTAGATGTTGGGGTTGTTTAATAAAATAAATGAGAACTCACTCGTTGATTAGTGTCGGCTTGTCTAACAATGGTGTTGGGCGCCATCATGACCTATAATAGAATTTGGGTTGTGGCAAACATTTTCACGAAAACTTATCAAATTAACAGAAGAATTTTCCAAACCTCAGAAACTCATCCTGCAAAAATTATTTTTCCGAAAAAGACAATTAAGATGCCTCCTTTGAATTGTTATTTCTTTTTTGGCCACCCTCTCATATTGTGGCCTTTCAAGATAGCAACGACCCTTTTCTCTCCTTTGAGCCATTTTCTTTTTGTGAGAATCAGTTGATATGATGATAAGTATAAAAAGCTGTAAACCTTTTTCCTTATCATACGTTAGCTGTTTGGAATATCTAAAGGGAATTCGAATTGAGTTAGTCATTATGTGAAGAAGAATAGGAGAATATAATCTGCAAATTCCTTTTCGACTTCGTTCTCTTAATTCTTCTTCTCTATGTACAGTACGGATACAGTTATAATGTGGACAGCATTTGTACAGCATGTTCATGAGATATCTTCTGAAGATCTAGCACATGGGAATAGATTTACTACATGGGAAAAGATTGAGATTTTTTTCCTTTTTGTCAAAAATCCTCCAATCCTTTATGTTTAAAGAAAAACTATGCATGCTTGTTGAAGATATAATTAAAATAATATAAGTATCTCTTTAATACTTTAAGCTTTTAAGTGAGATAATTACACACTTCAACGTGACATCAGAGTAACCAAATTTTAAACTTTAATATGATCCAATTTGACTGTGCATGGGCGGATGTAGCTTTTGGGTACGAGTTCATCTGAATCCATAACTTTCGACAAGTATAGATATATTTAAAAATCTAATAAAATCTCAACAAATATTAGACCTGGATCCATAATTTTAAAAGCATATTGAGTTTAATGCTAAGAATCTTTAGAGTTGAGTCCACTGAATTTAAATCCTGGATCCGATTGTGATTGCAGACGGAGTTAAGGAAAAGAAGACTTCTGAAATTTATAGTTTTAAATATCTCATAATATTTGTATTTCTATGACAACTTATTTATAAATAAAAAGCTTAAAGTTAAATTATCTTTAAATTTAAAAATTAATCAATTACGTTTGGAACATACAAAAATGAAATAGGATCACATAAAGTAGAACGAGGAGTAAATAGCGTATAGTTTTCTTCTTTCTAAGTTTTCCATTTACTTTTTGACCATTATTGGAACAAAATCACCTACTCAACCAAAGGAATACACCATATTATTTATTACTCCAATTGAATATGGTAGGAATATTATATTACACAAGTACGGAACTGAAAAAATGAAATCGATTTCATCGATCCAAAGAATTTATGTGGAATAACTTTTCCAGATTGAGAACAAATGCCTAGATTGTGCTGCTTAAGATGCCAGGTAGATAAGCCAAGGCATGCATGTAATGATCCAAAATGCCTTAGGATATTTACCAACTTGTTCTTTTGTTATACAAAAGAAAACATATATTGTCACAACCCACCTTTAGTCCCTTATATATAGCTTCATTCAAATTCTTATTTCTCACATCTACTCACCCTTCAATATAGTTTTTCATCACTCTTCTTTTTACAACTTCCATAGTTACATTTCGAGATACACAAAGAAAACATATCTTCCTTTCACTCCAATCATCAAGAAAACACCAGCAAATCGTTAAATAAGTCAGCTTTTAGAACCTTGAATATGGAAAGAGTGATAAAGTTGGGAGCAGAGAGTCCAGTGGTTATCTTCACCAAGAGTAGTTGTTGCATCTCTCACAGCATCGAAACCCTAATTCGTAGTTTTGGTGCAAACCCTACAGTTTACGAGCTTGACGAACTTCCAAATGGGAGGGAAATGGAGAAAGCATTGGTTGAATTAGGGTGCAAGCCTAGTGTGCCAGCAGTGTTCATTGGGAAAGAATTGGTTGGTGGTTCTAATGAGATAATGAGCCTTAATTTGAGGGGCAATAAGCTCAAGCAATTGCTCATAAGGGCTAACGCAATTTGGGTATAATACTAAATATTACTGTGTGAGTTTAGACAATTAGATAGCTGGCCAGTAATTGAGTATTTAATCAAACTGGCATAGTTGTTGCTAGCTATTTTTCTCACTTTACTACTTGATGTATTTGTGAGCTGAACTTGGATAATAAGAATATTAGCATGTTTATGTTTCACTACTACATCTCATACTTTCTTCTTGTCCATTCCATTTGAGAGAATTATTTTACCCCATTGGTATTTTATACCATCCAATTTAGGGTGGAAAAAGTTGTCAAGCAGAGCTACAATATCACCCAAATGGCAGGGCAGAAAAAATTCCCTTTTTTGGAAAATCTAGGAAAGGAAACAAAAGTCGGAAAGAGAATCTTGCTCCAATTCGTGGCTCTTTGTTATGTAGCATTTCTGTAATTCTATTTAGGTATATCACTACTAAAAATCTCGAATTTTCCGACCACCAATTTGCGACCAAAGTTGGTCGGTCAAAAAAAGCGACCAAAGTTAGTCGTAAATGTGGAAAAAAATATAAAATATTTATTTTAGATAATTTACCGACCAAGGTTGGTCAGTATTTGGTCGATAAAATGGTCAAAATGTTGATCGGGCAAATCAGACTTGCTTGGTCAAAGAAACATTGACATTAGCGACCAACTTTGGTCGCTAATATGAGACCCATTTATAAAGTTTTAATAATTATATTATTATTTAAAATATTTTATAAAATATAAATAAATCTTATTTAAAATTACCGACCAAAGTTGGTCGATTAATACAGGGTAATCAAATAGCGACCAACTTTGGTCGCTAATATGAGACCCATTTATAAAGTTTTAATAATTATATTATTATTTAAAATATTTTATAAAATATAAATAAATCTTATTTAAAATTACCGACCAAAGTTGGTCGATTAATACAGGGTAATCAAATAGCGACCAACTTTGGTCGCTAATTTTTAATTTCTGGACAATTAGCGATCAAAGTTGATCTGGTTTCTGGTCAATATTGGTCAAAATTAAAAATCACTTTTATATTTACTATATAAATAATATAAATGTAATCCGTTAACACTTTTGTAATACAACGGATGAATAAACTAAAATATACTCTAACATGCTATATATGTAGTTAAAGTAGTACAACGAATCGTGTTACACACACACACACACACACACACACATATATATATAGGTCGAGACATTTTGTTTTTAATATTCAGCGATGCATCTGAGTAGGTTATAAGTCGATGGATCAATTTACACACAGATATATTTGATGATAAATTATATATACTAATTAGTATCTTGACAAGTCTATCAATCCCTATATATACATTATAGTGTTACACTGAAGTGTGTGTGTGTGTGTGGGTGTGTGTGTGTATATATATATATATATATATACTTTGATAGCCGTATATATATAAGAACATGAAGCGCTAGGAACACATGAGCGGGTTCTGTTAGGGATTGATAGACTTGTAAATTGATTCATCAACTTATAACCTACTCAGATGCATCGTTAAATATTAAAAATAAAATGTCAAACCTATATCTATTAATAGTAAAAATAAAACGTCTCGACTTATATCGATTAATCTATGCCATGCATTATTAGTGATGAATAAATGTAATCCATTAACTCTGTTATAATACAAATAATGAATAGAGTAACATATACTATAACATGCTATATATGTAGTTAAAGTAGAACGAAGTGTGTGTGTTTTATATATACACACACTAACATATACTATAACAAGATATATATACGTCTGACCTATATCTATTAATCGTAAAAACAAAACGTCTCGACTTATATACAATAGAAAAATATTATATTGGTTTATCAATTGATTAATTATTCGTACGTAGTAATGTATAAGATTGATCATCAATTACAATATAGTGTATGCGTGTGTATGAAATTACTCATATACTTAAATATAACTTAAAAAATTCCTTTACATAGATGTTATTATAATCTATTAAAAGTAATTACCTAGTTAATATAATTTTTTTTAAAGATTATGCTTAAAGTTTATAATTATTTATAATAATTGTAGTTAAATATAAATATTTATAGCTAATAATAATTTTTTTATAGCTTATAATATTTAAAAACCAAAAAAAAAGAATTTAATTTTTTTTTTAGAAATAGCGACCAAAGTTGGTTACTATTTTGGTCAAACGGTCAAAACTTAATGTACCGACCAAAATAGTGACCAACGTTGGTCGCTATTTTCTAAAAACAGACTAAAAAATGCCCCCCGTCCATTTGTCTTATTTTCATCCCAAAATTTCACAACTCTCTCAACACCTTCCCTTCCTCTTCTCACACAAATCCCATTCCCCCACCCCGCGCCACCACTGCCTCGCCGTCGCCGACCATCACTACCGCTGCCCCTCTCTCTCCTTCTCCACTTAAAAAAACCTAGGTTTGAATTATAACCCATTTTTTTGTTATTTCTAATTTTTGTTTCAATTATTTCAATATTGTAGTTTATTGTTTCAATTCTTTGAACATTGTATTTTATTGAGGACTAGGTGTGATGACCCAAAAGGTCATCCCGTGTAATTTTAGCTAAATCTGTGTTTCGAGGTCGTGAAAACCTCCTTTATCTTACCTCGATGTGTGTGTGCAGCCCCGGCGCATAGCCGGGAAGCCGTTATGTGGAAAATTGATAAAATGATGATCTTATAATAATTATTTGAATAAAGTTGACTTTGGTCAACATTTTTGATAAATGGACCCGGACCCGTGATTTGTCGATCCCGGAGGCGTATGTCCGGATTCGAATTCCGAGGTCCCGAGTCCGAGAAATGAATTTTTAAAGAAAATTATTTTCTGAAAAATATAAAGGTTTTTGAAAATGAGATTTGATGTGAAACCTGTGATATCAGACCCATATTATGGTTCCGGAGCCCGGAACAGGTTCAATATGTCTATTATGTTTTATCTGTGAAATTTGGTAAGAAACGGACTTAGTTGGGCGTGATTCGGATCGAAAATGGAAAATTTAGAAGTTTAAAGAAATTTCATTGATTTTGAGGTTAATTCGATGTTTATGATGTTATTTTGGTGTTTTGATTACTTGAATAAGTCCGTAGGATGTTTTGAGGTTGTGTGTATATTTGGTTTTGCCAGATGACAACATTAGACATCAGATTTTTCGATATTTTTACACCCCGACACCTACCCGAAACTCACCCGATCGCATAACACAGTACTGGGGGGAGAGTCTATAACACTATGCGATCGCATAGGTGTAGCTGCGACCGCATAGGAGAATAGGAAAGTTGGGGGCTAGGTAGCTCGCACAGTGCGATTGCATTTGCTCAGTCGCGATCGCGNGGGGGGGGGGGGGGGCTGGGTAGTTTGCACTGTGCGATCGCATTTGCACAGTCGTGATCGCGGAGCTTTGGGGTCATTCAACTTTGCGATCGCATTTCCTATCTCGGGATCGCATAGGTCTAAATCCACCCAGTCATTTTTTTTTATCAAAAAACAGAATAGTTAAGGGAATTTCACCATTTTTCACAAACTTCTTCTCCACACCTCTTGGGTGATTTTTGAAGAGAAACTTCACCATAGCTTCTTAGGTATGTAATCCTAACCTCGTTTTCTTCCATTTTTATCAACACCCATTAGCTTCTAAGCCTAAAAACATGAGATTAAGGGTAGAAAATTAGGGATTTGGGTAGAGTTAGGGCTTTTTTAGTTATTTGAGAATTTGACCTCGTTTTAGGATCGGATTCCAAAACAAATTATATATTCAGGCTCGTGGGTGAATGGGTGATCGGTTTTTGGTCCGAACCTCGTGTTTTGACCAAGCGGGCCCGGGGTCGATTTTTAGATTTTTAGGAAGAATGCTAGAAAACCTATAATTAATCCTTGGAATTGAGTTGTTTAGCATTTATTGATGTTATTGAGTCAATTATGTCTAGATACGATTGATTTAGAGTCGGGTTCAAGAGGAAAACCGGTGCTAGAGGCTTGATTTGGATTCTTGGAGTCGAGGTAAGTGTGTGGCCCAACCTTAGCTTGAGGAAATAGGTGTTGAGTCCTAATTGCTATGTGTTTATTCCATGTTCAATGTATAGGTGAGGTGACGAGTACCTATATGTTGTTGTCAAGCATGACCGTGAGTCGGAAATTTGCAATTATATGATATTTATTGGCTTTTACTATGTTTAAGGGTTTAATATCAATTTGATAGCTATTCATTTGGTGGAAATTCCTAGTTATGGGTATTGTTGAGTAGTTGATCGGTTGAGGAACATTATATTGGATTACACACGTATGTAAGATTGGTCATAGTTGTGTCCCTTCCCGGGACAATATTATTCTTGTTGATTATTCCGTGCATTCAAGGTTTCTTATTTGTTGATTTTCATGCAAATTGTTGTTTTTGTTATTATGCACAAGGGGATATTCCGTGCCATATTTTATGATGTTATGCCCGAGGGGACATTCCGTGTCATGTTTATGTTGTTTATGCACAAGGGGACATTCCGTGCCGTGTTTATGATTATTATGCACGAGGGGACATTCTGTGCCGTGTTGATGATATATATATATATATATATATATATATATATATATATGCACGGGGGGACATTCCGTGCTGTGATTGTGATGTTTTATGCACGAGGGGACATAACATACCATGTTTATGTTGTTTATGCACGAGGGGACATTCCATTCCATATTTATAATTGTTATGCACGAGGGGACATTCCGTGCCGTATTATGCAAAAAATATGCACGAGGGGACATGCTGTGCCGTTTCTCTTCACTGTTTAATTTGTGTTGTTAATTCCCGTTATTATTTTCGTATATTTAGACTGTTGCTTCATTCCGTCATTTAAGTATTTGATATCCTTTTTCCCCAGCATGTTTCCCCGTTATTGTATTTACTATTTACTTCTTGTGGTTATTTCCTGTTATATTTTATTTAAATTGCACAGGTGATATTATTTGTCGTGTCCTAGCCTCGTCACTACTTCAGTCCACGAGGCGACACTGAGGTAGTCCTGCAGACGTCCGCAGGCCTTGGCGTCACCTCTTATCTCTCTTATTTTCCCGTCTTTATGTATTTCCAAGACAGTAGCACCTTGTTCTTTCAGACCTTTATCTGTAGCAATCATAGACAGTACGTGATATTGTGACACCAGATTTTGGGAGTTGT
Source organism: Nicotiana knightiana (assembly GCA_005239525.1). Classification (NCBI taxonomy): domain Eukaryota; kingdom Viridiplantae; phylum Streptophyta; class Magnoliopsida; order Solanales; family Solanaceae; genus Nicotiana; species Nicotiana knightiana. Next base: position 37,063 of record ML436745.1, on the reverse strand, counting down.
TATTAAGGATTTTTGGTAATACTATTTAATTAAGTTGTTAGACTGCATTTATTCTGCATTCTTATTTCTATTTGTTCTTGTATATCACTTTTTAAATGCTAAATAACAAAGGAATAAATTAGAATAATCAGTAACTTTGTCTTGTCTAGCGGGTTCAACGTTAGACGCCATCACGGCCTGAAGGTGGGATTTCGGGTCGTGACAAGTTGGTATCAAAGCACTAGGTGTCTTAGGTCTCTCAATTCACGGACAAACTTGGTAGAGTCTGAGGGATCAGTACGGAGACGTCTGTACTTATCCCCAGAGGCTGCAAAGTTAGGAAATAACCTCATATCTTTTCTTCTCTGTCGTGCGATTTGAGTTCTAAATGCTAACTGAGTTTCTATTATATTCTCTCGCAGATGGCGAGAACGCGTGCTTTCTCATCTACCGATCAGCAGCCCGATCCTCTCGTTGCAGCTCCTACTAGAGGCCGAGGCCGTGCTAGAGGCCGAGGCAGAGCCAAGGCTTAGCCCAGAGCAGCAGCCTCAGTAGAGGATCCTCAGGTGGAGGTTTCTGAGGAGATTCCCACTCGGGCAGTTCCAGTCGGACCAGTTCAGGTCCTAGAGAGGTTCATTGCCACCCCGGTTCTTCAAGACGCTTAGTGGGCCTTATGGAGAGTGTAGGTCAGGCCAGTCTTCTTCCTACTGCACCAGCCGTCTCTCTGGCTGGGGGAGGGACCCATACTCCTGCTACCCGCACACCAGAGCAGCTAGCTTCTCAGTTCCAGACTCCAGCACCTCAGGCAGCTGGAGTAGCTCAGCCGGGTTTTGTGGCACATGCAGTTGAGGGGGAAGCCATGTATGCCGATGCTTTATGGAGATTGGATCGTTTCACAAAGCTATTTTCTACTACATTTACTGGTGCACTATCAGATGATCCCCAGGATTTCTTGGACAGTTGCTATGAGGTTCTTCGGAACATGGGCATCATGGAGTACAACAAAGTTGATTTTGCTACATTCTGTCTTTTTGGTACCACCAAGACTTGGTGAAGATATTTTTGCTTGACCAGGCCACTTGGATCTTCGCCGTTGTCTTGGTCTCAGTTCTCCGAGTTGTTCTTGGAGAAGTTTATACCAGTTACTCATAGGGAGGATCTTCGGAGGCAGTTTGAGCGCCTCCAGCAGGGCTCTATGACAGTTACACAGTATGAGACCAGGTTCATTACTCTGGACCGACATGCTATCATGATACTCCCCACTGATCGTGAGAGGGTGAGGAGGTTTATTGTGGGTCTGGCCCAGCCTATTAGACTTCAGATGGCCACGGAGACAGGTATTGATATTTTATTCCAGGAGGCGGCCAATGTGGCCAGGCGTATTGAGATGGTCTTATCACAGGGTAGTGGTCAGGGGTCTGACAGGAGACCTCATCATTTCGGTCGATTCAGTGGTGCCTCATCTGAAGGAAGAGATTCCTTTGGCAGAGGTCATCCTCCTAGACCATTCCAGTCGGCACTTCAGGTATCCCGCAGTGCACCATCAGTTCCTATCAATGCACCGCCACTTCAGAGCTTCCAGGGTGGTTATTCTAGTCAACAGGGACAGTTTCAGGGTCAGCATTCTCATCAGCAGAAATCTTGCTACACTTGCGGTGGTATAGGGCACATTTCCAAGTTTTACCCCCGAGATTCTAGTGGTTCTCAGTATCAGGGTTCCCGTGCTATGATTCCTGCACCAGGTGCACCCCCACCCCTCAACTAGCTAGGGGTGGAGGTCGAGGTGCCAGAGGTGGAGGCTAGACAGTTAGAGGTGCAGGACAGGCTATGAGGGGTAGAGGTCAGCCCACAGTAGGTTGACCCAGAGATGTTCAGATTTGTGGGGCTCAGCCTCGATGCTATGCTATTCCTGCCAGGCCTGAGGCTGAGGCCTCTGATGCAGTTATTACAGGTATGGTTTCAGTTTGCAGCGGAGATACTTCGGTTTTATTTGATCCGGGTTCTACCTTCTCCTATTTGTCTTCATATTTTGCCCCTTATCTGAGTATGCCCCGTGATTCCCTGAGTACTTCTGTATATGTGTCTATACCGGTGGGTGATTCTATTATGGTAGATCGAGTCTACCATTCATGTGTAGTGGTTATTGGTGGTCTGGAGACTCAGGTAGATCTCTTGCTTCTTGATATGGTCGACTTCGATGTTATTTTGGGGATGGATTGGCTATCCCCCTACCACACAATTCTGGACTCTCATGCCAAGATAGTGACCCTGGCCTTGATAGGAGTACCTCGTTTGGAGTGGAGAGGGACTCCTAGTCATTCTTCCGGTAGAGTTATTTCATATATGAAGGCTCGGCGCATGGTCGAGAAGGGTTGTTTGGCATATTTGGCCTATGTTCGTGATTCTAGTGCTGAGGTTCCTTATATGGAGTCTATGCCCGTGGTTAGTGAGTTTCCAGAGGTATTCCCTGCTGAACTGCCGGGTATGCCACCCGATAGGGATATTGACTTTTGTATCGAGGTGGCTCCGGGCACTCAGCCCATTTCTACCCCGCTGTATCGTATGGCCCCGCTAGAGTTGAAGGAGTTGAAGGATCAGTTGCAGGATTTGTTGGATAAAGGTTTCATCAGGCCTAGTGTTTCTCCTAGGGGTGCCCCAGTGTTGTTTGTTAAGAAGAAAGATGGCTCAATGAGGATGTGTATTGACTACTGACAGTTGAACAAGGTTAATGTTAAGAATAAGTATCCTTTGCCGAGGATTGATGATTTATTTGATCAGCTTCAGGGTGCTATAGTGTTTTGCAAGATTGACTTGAGATTTGGTTACCATCAGTTGAGGATTAGGGCATCTGATGTCCCTAAGATAGCCTTTCGCACTCGGTATGGGCATTATGAGTTTTTGGTGATGTCATTTGGGTTGACAAATGGCCCCGCTGATTTTATGGAGTTGATGAACCGAGTGTTCAGGCCCTATTTGGACTCATTTGTGATTGTTTTCATTGATGATATTTTGATTTACTCCCGCAGCCGAGAGAAGCATGAACAGCACCTTCGAGTCGCCTTCTAGACTTTGAAGGACAGTCAGTTGTATGCCAAATTTTCCAAGTGTGTTTCTGGTTGAGTTCGATTGCATTTATAGGCCATGTGGTATCATCAGAGGGTATCAGGTAGATCCCAAGAAGATTTCAGCAGTCTGAGATTGGCTTAGACCCACTTCAGCTACAGAGATTCGGAATTTCTTGGGCTTAGCAGGTTATTATCGCCGGTTTGTGGAGGGCTTTTCATCTATTGCAGCCTTGATAACCAAGTTGAAACAGAATGGTGACCCGTTCAGGTGGTCAGATGAGGGTGAGGAGAGCTTACAGAAGCTCAAGACAGCCTTGACCACGTCACCGGTGTTAGTTTTGCCCACAGGTTCAGGACCATATACCGTGTATTGTGATGCTTCACGGGTTGGACTTGGTGCAGTGTTGATGCAGGATGGAAAGGTTATAGCTTATGCTTCACGTCAGTTGAGGGTTCATGAGAAGAACTATCCAGTTCATTATTTAGAGTTAGCAGCTATTGTTCATGCATTGAAGATTTGGAGGCATTATCTGTATGGGGTGCCATGTGAGGTGTTCACGGATCATAAGAGTTTGCAGTATTTGTTCAAGTAGAAGGATTTGAATATGAGGCAGAGGAGATGGTTAGAGCTGTTGAAAGACTATGACATTACCATCTTATATCATCCGGGGAAGGCCAATGTGGTGGCCGATGCTTTGAGCCGGAAGTCAGCCAGTATGGGTAGTCTTGCTTATATACCAGTCGGTGAGCGACCGCTCGCTTTGGATGTTCATGCTTTGGCCAACCGGTTCATGAGATTGGAGGTTTCTGAGACTGGCAGTGTTTTGGCCCATAATGTGGCCCGTTCTTCATTGTATGATCGTATTCGGGACAGGCAGTATGATGATCACCATTTATGTGTTCTTAGAGATACGGTTCGGCACGGAGGTGCCAAGCATGTCACAATTGATGATGAGGTGGTTTTTGAGGATGCATGGTCGTATTTGTGTACCTGATGTTGATGGCATTCGGGAGTTGATATTGCAGGAGGCCCATAGTTCCCGGTATTCCATTCATCCGGGCACCGCAAAGATGTACCAGGACTCGTGGCAGCATTATTGGCGCCGAAGGATGAAGAAGGATATTGTAGCATATGTAGCTAGGTGCTTGAACTGTCAGTAGGTTAAGTACGAGCACCAGAGGCCTGGTGGTTTGATGCAGCAGATTGGGCTTCTCGAGTGGAAGTGGGAGCGTATCACCATGGATTTTGTAGTTGGACTCCCATGGACTCAGAGGATGTTTGATGCGGTGTGGGTTATTGTGGATAGGATGACTAAGTCAGCACACTTCATTCCTGTATCAGTTTCGTATTCGACTGAGAAGTTGGAAAAGATCTACATGAGAGAGATTGTTCGATTGCATGGTGTGCCTGTGTCCATTATTTCTGACCGAGGTACTCAGTTTACCTCCCATTTCTGGAGAGTATTTTATTGTGAGTTGGGCACACGGTTGATTTGAGCACAACATTTCATCCTCAGACGGATGGACAGTCCGAGCATACTATTCAGATTTTGGAGGATATGTTGCGAGCATGTGTCATTGATGTTGGAGGTTCATGGGACCAGTTCTTTCTTTTAGCTGAGTTTGCCCACAACAACAGCTATTAGTCGACCATTCAGATGGCTCTGTATGAGGTGTTGTATGGTAGGCGGTGTCGGTCGCCAGTCGGGTGTTCGAGCCGGGAAAGGCTAGATTGTTGGGTTTAGAGTAAGTCCAGGATGCCTTGGATAAAGTAAAGATCATTCAGGATAGACTTCGTACAACTCAGTCCAGGCAGAAGAGTTATGCGGATCGCAAAGTTCGTGACTTAGCATTCATGATAAGAGACCGAGTATTTCTTCGGGTGTCGCCCATGAAGGGCGTGATGAGGTTCGGGAAGAAGGGCAAGTTGAGCCCTAGGTACATTGGTCCATTTGAGATTCTGGATAAGGTAGGAGAGGTGGCCTACAGACTTGCTTTACCATCGAGTTTATCAGTCGTGCACCCGGTGTTTCACGTATCTATTCTTCGGAGGTACATTGCTGATCCATTTCATGTGCTTGACTTTAGCGGTGTCTAGTTGGACAAGGATTTGACTTATGAGGAGGAGTCGATAGCCATATTAGCTCGGCAGATTTGTCAGTTGAGATCGAAGAGGTATCCTTCGGTTCGTGTTCAATGGAGAGGTCAGCCTGTTGAGGCAGCTACCTGGGAGTCCGAGTCCGATCTGCGGAGCCGATATCCCTATCTTTTCCCTGATTCAGGTACCTTTCTATGTCCGTTCGAGGACGAACGGTTGTTTTAGAGGTGGAGATTGTGATGACCCAAAAGGTCATCCCGTGTAATTTTAGCTTTTATCTCACCTCGATGTGCGTGCACAGCCCGAGCGCATAGCTGGGAAGCTGTTATGTGAAAAATTGATAAAATGATGATCTTATAATAATAATTTGAATATAGTTAACTTTGGTCAATATTTTTGGAAAATGGACCCGGACCCATGATTTGACGGTCCTGGAGGGTCCGTAGGAAAATATGGGACTTAGGCATATGTCCGGAATCGAATTCCGAGGTCCCGGGTTCGAGAAATGAATTTTTAAAGAAAATTGTTTTCTGAAAAATATAAAGGTTTTTGAAAATGAGATTTGAAGTGAAACATGTAATATCGGACCCGTATTATGGTTCCAGAGCCCGGAATAGGTTTAATATGTCTATTATGTGTTATCTGTGAAATTTGGTAGGAAACAGACTTAGTTGGGCGTGATTCGGATCGAAAATGAAAAATTTCGATGTTTTGGAAGTTTTAAGGAATTTCATTGATTTTGAGGTTTAATTCGATGTTTATGATGTTATTTTTGTGTTTTGATTACTTGAACAAGTTCGTAGGATGTTTTTGAGGTTATGTGTATATTTGGTTTGGAGCCTCGAGGGCTCGGATGAGTTTCGGGTAGGTGTCGGGGTGTAAAAATATAGAAAAATCGGATGTCTAATGTTGTCATCTGGTGTCTGGTGTTATGCACTATGCGATCGCATAGGCTCATTCACGATCACATAGCACAGTGTTGGGGGGGGGGGAGAGTCTGTAACACTATGCGATCACATAGTTGTAGCTGCGACCGCAGGAGAATAGGAAAGCTGGGGGGGGGCTAGGTAGCTTGAACTGTGCGATCACATTTGCACAGTCGCGATCGCGGAGCTTTGGGCTCATTCAACTGTGCGATCGCATTTCCTCTCCCGCGATCACATAGGTCTAAATCCGCCCAGTCATTTTTTTTTTTATCAAAAACAGAATAGTTACGGGAATTTCACCATTTTTCACAAACTTCTTCTTCTCCACACCTCTTGGGCGATTTTTGAAGAGAAACTTCACCATAGCTTCAGAGGTATGTAATCCTAACCTCGTTTTCTTCTATTTTTATCAACACCCATTAGCTTCTAGGCCTAAAAATATGAGATTAAGGGTAGAAAATTAGGGATTTGGGTAGAGTTAGGGATTTTTGGTTATTTGGAAATTTGACCTCGTTTTGGGGTCGGATTTAAAAATAAATTATATATTCGGGCTCGTGGGTGAATGGGTGATTGGATTTTGGTTCGAACCTCGTGTTTTGACCAAGCGGCCCTGAGGTCGATTTTTGGATTTTTGGGAAGAATGCTAGAAAACCTATAATTAAGCATTGAAATTGAGTTGTTTAGCATTTATTGATGTTATTGAGTCAATTATGTCTATATACGATTGATTTGGAGTCGGATTCAAAAGGAAAAGAGGTGCTAGAGGCTTGATTTGGATTCTTGGAGTCGAGGTAAGTGTTTGGCCTAACCTTAGCTTGAGGGAATATGTGTTGAGTCCTAATTGCTATGTGCTTATTCCATGTTCAATGTATAGGTGAGGTGACGAGTACCTATATGTTGTTATCAAGCATGATCGTGAGTCGGAAATTTGCAATTATATGATATTTATTGGCGTTTACTATGTTTAAGGGTTTAATATCAATTTGATAGCTATTCATTTGGTGGAAATTCCTAGTTATGGGTATTGTTGAGTAGTTGATCGGTTGAGGAACATTATGTTGGATTATACACGTGTGTAGGATTTTTTATAGTTGTGTCCCTTGCCGGGAGGGTATTATTCTTGTTGATTATTCCGTGCATTCAAGGTTTCTTATTTGTTGATTTTCATGCCAACTGTTGTTTTATGTTATTATGCACGAGGGGATATTTCGTGCCATATTTTATGATGTTATGCACGAGGGGACATTTCGTGCCATGTTTATTTTGTTTATGCACGAGGGGACATTCCGTGCCATGTTTATGATTATTATGCACGAGGGGACATTCTGTGCCGTGTTGATGATATATATATGCACGAGGGGACATTCTGGGCCGTGATTGTGATGTTTTATGCACGAGGGGACATTCTGTGCCGTGTTGATGATATATATATGCACGAGGGGACATTCTGGGCCGTGATTGTGATGTTTTATGCACGAGGGGACATTCTGTTCCATGTATATGTTGTTTATGCACGAGGGGACATTCCGTGCCATATTTATTATTTTTATGCACGAGGGAACATTCTGTGCCGTATTATGCTAAAAATATGCACGAGGGGACATGTCGTGCCGTTTCTCTTTGCTGTTTAATTCGTGTTGTTAAATCCTATTATTATTTTCGGATATTTAGGCTGTTGCTTCGTTCCGTCATTTCAGTATTTGATATCCTTTTTCCCCAGCATGTTTCCCCGTTATTGTACTTACTATTTACTTCTTGTGGTTATTTTCTGTTATATTTTATTTAAACTGCACAGGTGATATTATTTGTCATGTCCTAGCCTCGTCACTACTTCGCCGAGGTTAGGCTCGACACTTACTCAGTACATGGGGTCGGTTGTACTGATGCTACACATGCACTTCTTTATGTTGTGCAGATTATAGAGACAGACCCAATGGGCATTGATGTAATGACCTACCGGTCGTTTTGAGCTCTTGCACGTCGTTCAGCAGTTTGAGGTCATGAGCAGCTCCGTTTCAGGTATTATAACTTGTAGGTGTGGTCGGAATTGAATTTCGGGAAGTTTAGAGTCAATTTGGAAAGAGAATTCTCATTTTTGAAGCCTTAAGTTGGAGAAATTGACTAAGATTGAATTTTTGAGTAAACAACCTTTGAATCGGTATTTGAAGGTTCCTGCAAGTTCGTATGATGATTTCGGACTTGGGCGTATGTCCGGATCGGGCTTTGGATAACCCGGGAGTGTTTCGGCGTATATTGTGGAAGTCAGCATTTTTGAAGGAATTTCCTAAGTTTGGCTTGAAGCGCATTTCAGTGATATTGATGTCCGTTTGGGATTTCGTGCCTGGGAATAGCTCCGTATGGTGATTCTGGAGTTGGGAGCGCGATCGAAGGTGAATTCGGATGTCCGTAAGTTATTTTGAAGTCATTTGGCTAAAGATAGAATTTTGAAGGTTTTTGAGAAATCCGACCGAAAGTGGAAATTATGATATCGGGGTCGGGATGCGATTTTGAAAGTTGGAGCACGTCCGTAATGTCGAATATAACTTGTGTGCAAAATTTGAGGTCAATCGAACGTGATTTGATGGGTTTCGGCATCGAATGTGGATGTTTGAAATTTCAAGTACTTAAAGTTTGAATTTTAGAGCGATTCGTGATTTCGGCGTTGTTTGATGGGATCTGAGGCCTCGAGCAAGTCCGCATTATGTTTTGAAACAGGTTAGTGTAATTGGACGGGGTCCCGGGGGCCTCGGGTGGATTCCAGATGGTTAACGGACCAAGTTTGGAGTTTGAAGAAGGCTGAGGTTGTTGTAATCTGGTGTGACCGCACCTGCGAGGCTTGGGCCACAGGTGCGAAAGTTTGCTGGTTTGGCAGGAGCGCAGGTGCGAGGGAGTTGCCGCAGATGCGTACATTGAGCGCAAGTGCAAAGTTGGCTTGAGCTGAGGAAAATCGCAGGTGCGGAAATTTGGGCGCACCTGCGGAATCGCAGGTGCGAAAAATGGCCTGGGCAGAATGTTTTAAAACCGAGATTTGTTGGTCATTTCTCCCATTTGCTTTTGGTGTGGGGCGGTTTGGAGGGGCTTCAAGAGAGGATTTTTTTCATGCAACGCTAGGTAAGTAATTCCTTCATGTTTCTAAGTTAAATACAAGGTTATTACATGGAATTACACATGAGAACTCGTAGGAAAATTGAGAAAATCTTGAAGAAAATCTAGAAATTTGGATTTGGATTTTAACCTCGAATTTGAGCATGGAATTTAGAGTAAATTGTATATTTGAACTAGTAAAGCTATGGGTAGAATATATCTTCGAGAAATTTTGGATTTCGGGCACGTGGGCCCGAGGGCATTTTGGTCAAATTACTGAGCGGGGTTGGGAAATTATATAATTTGGAATTGTTGCAAATATTAGAGTACATTTTCATTAGTGTGCCATTGTTTGGATAGTTTTGGGGCGTTGTGCATCCATTGGAGTCGTCGGAAGGGCTTGGAAGCCGGTTAAGGAATGTCGGAGCGAGGTAAGTCTCCTTTCTAACTTTGTGAAGGGAAAACGTCCCCCTAGCTGAACTAACTAAGTATGTGCTACTATATGCGAGGAGGGGGGGTACTTAGGCACGAGGTGAATGGAGTCTGTGCGTAGCTACTATTATGCCATGTCCGGGTAGTCTAGGACCCACTAGCATGCCTTACCTGTTGTACCTGTGATCTTGCCTGTAATATTAGACTGCTAATATAATCGAAATAGTAATTGAATATCTAAAGAAGACTAGAATTCATCTTCTTAATCATTGAAAAGAGAATTGACTCCTCCGTGGATAATTGTATTCCGAATAAGGTTATATTTGTTTTTACTTGAGTATTTGTTTTTCCGACGTAGTCGGGGTGGACTGGTTATTGTGCATGACTGCATGTGACCGCTTCACAATTTACATTCCGCGAGTGGAGTGTTATTTCCCCCACTCTCATGGGAGCGAGCCATACGCCATCGCAGATTTAAAGATGCACTTATGGTTCGGTCCGTTCGACCCTCGGCAGTGCATAGATATGATTATTTTATTGAAAGATTCACTTATGGTTCGGGCCATTCGACCCTCGGCAGTGCATAGATATGATTATTTTATTGAAAGATTCACTTATGGTTCGGGCCATTCGACCCTCGGCAATGCATAGACATGATTATTTTAATTGAAAGGTGCACTTATGGTACGGGCCATTCGACCCTCGGCAGTGCACAAAGATGATTATTATGATGGCTCAGGCCGGTTGTCCTTATCCCCCATGTGCATGCTAAATTGTTAAACGTTTTTCATATTTTGAAGTGACAAGATATTTGGGGGAAATAAATAAGTAATTGTTTATTCAAGAAATTTGGGGGGAAAATGAGGAAGCAGTAACTGTTTATTTACTTTCAGTATTTATTTGAATTACGGTTATCTGTAATGCTTACTGTTTTATCATCCTCGTATGCCTATTACTGATATCATATTGTGCTAAATTAATTTTGTTGGACCTTAGTGAGTGTCTAATTAGACCTCTCGTAACTACCTCTCTGAGGTTAGGCAGGCGACTTACTGAGTACACGTTATTTTTGTACTCATGCTACACTTGCTGTGCATTTTTATTTCACAGGTACTTTCATAGTGACATGGCTGGTTTGGAGACTTAGGCGAGCTGCATCATCCGGAGGCGATCCGCAGCTGACAGAGTCTCCCTCATATTGTATTATTTTATTAATTTAAATTTCCTTGTCCACTAGTATTTCGTACAAGCTTTGTAGAAATTGTAAATTCTTAGAAATTGCTCATGTACTTGTGACACCGGGTTCTGGGATGAGTTTGGGATTTAATTTAATAAACAAAATTGTTTACCTGTCGTATTTATTGGATAAATTTTTATTCAGTTATTGTATAATAAAGTGAAAGGTAACGATTTCAAAAATGTTAAAACAGGAATCTATTTCAAGTTATTAGAGATTAGCTTGCCTGACAGTGGTGTCCGGCGCCATCACGACCTTATGGATTTTGGGTTGTGACAACATGGTATCAGAGCTCTAGTTTCCCTTAGGTCTCACGAATCGTGAGCATGTCTGGTAGAGTCTTGCGGATCGGTACAGAGACGTCTGTACTTATCTTGGAGAGGCTACATGGCAATTAGGAGTACTTCCCTTCTTGATTCCTCATCGTGCGATTCGATTCCTTTGAGGCTTATGCCTATGCTTATTCCTACTCAATATTACGCATCGTGGAGCACTTGCTATGAATTAGGAATTTGAGGAATTTAAATAGTGCTACGAATATGATGCGAGATGTTTCCCATGTGTAGTTGGTGGGGGATATTGTTGTTGCCCTGCAGAAGGATAATATGTTGTTTCAGCTCACATCTTAATCGGCAGTTGTGCTAGAAATGAACTACAGTCCTTTGTAGATTGTTTCGTCGGTTACCATTATATTTGGATGGACGAGGAGGACGCTCAGAAAACCGCTTTCATTACACCCTGGGGAGTATATTGTTACAAGATGATGCCATTCGGCCTAAAGAACGCTGGGGCCACCTATATGAGGGCCATGACTACTATCTTTCATGACATGATACATAAATAGATTGAGGTGTATGTGGACAATGTCATCATTAAATCCAAGAAGGCCACAAATCATATAGCAGACTTGAGGAAATTCTTCGACAGACCGCGGAAGTACAACCTGAAGTTAAACCCCGCAAAATGTGCATTTGTTCCTGCCGGAAAGTTATTGGGATTCATCGTTAGTCATCGAGGGATAGAATTGGATCCGTCAAAAGTCAAATCCATCTAAGAGCTACCACAACCAAAGAATAAGAAGGATATAATGAGTTTCCTAGGAAGGCTAAACTACATCAGCCGATTCATAGCCCAATCCACAGTTATATGTGAGCAAATTTTCAAGATGTTGAAGAAGGATGCTGCAACTAATTGGACCAAAGATTGTCAAAAGGCTTGAAAGATCAAGGAGTACTTATCAACACCACCAGTCTTAGTCCCACCAGAGCCAGGTAGACCATTGCTACTCTACTTTATAGTACTAGATGGAGCTTTTGGAGCGTTCTAAGGAAGCACGACGAGACATAGAGAAAAGAACAGGACATCTACTACCTGAGTAAGAAGTTTACCCCCCATGAGGCACGATACCCTTTGCTGGAACGTACCTGTTGTGCGTTAACCTGGATAGCTCAGAAGCTGAGGCATTACTTCTGTGCCTATACAACATACCTCATATCGAGAATGGATCCTTTGAAGTATATCTTTCAAAAACCTATGCCCACTGGAAAGATGGCTAAATAGCAAATCCTGTTGAGCGAATTCGACATTGTCTATGTAACTCAGAAAGCAGTCAAGGGACAGGCACTGGCAGATCATCTTGCTGAAAACCCTGTGGAGGGAGAATATGAACTCTTGAAAACGTATTTTCCTAATGAAGAGGTAATATTCGTGGGAGAAGATAGAGTTTCGACATGTTCCCAGAATTCAGAATGAATTTGCCGATGCATTGGCCACTTTGTCATCAATGATACATCATCCAGACAAGACCTTCATTGACACTATCCTAGTAAGGATCCATAGTCAGCCGGCATATTGTGCTCATGTGTAAGAAGAAACAGACGGGAATCCTTGGTTCCACGACATCAAAAGGTATCTGACAAAAGGAGAATACCTGGAGCATGCGAACCATACTTAGAAACGCACGCTTCAGAGATAGTCCAACAATTTCTTCCACAGTGGGGGAACCCTATATAGAAGAACTCCTAATTTGGGACTGTTAAGGTGTGTCGATGCAAAAGAAGCTTCTAAAGTGCTCGAGGAGATTCATGCTGGGACCTGCGGCCCGCATATGAATGACTTTGTCCTGGCTAAGAAGATACTTAGGGCCGACTATTTCTGGATGACCATGGAGACATGATGCATCCGGGTATGTTCAAAAGTTCTACCAATGTCAAGTACATGCAGATATGATAAAAGTACCACCAAACGAGCTTAATGCAACAATCTCATCTTGGCCATTCGCCGCCTGGGGAATGGATTTCATTGGTTCAATCAAGCCCACTGCCTCAAATGGGCATCAGTTTATCTAGGTAGCTATTGATTATTTCACCAAATGGGTCGAAGCAGCATCTTACAAAGCAATGACTAAGAATGTTGTGGCAAATTTTGTCCGCGACCGGATTGTTTGTCGGTTCGAAGTTCCAGAGTCCATCATCATTGACAATGCCGCCAATCTCAATAGTGATCTGATGAAAGTCATGTTTGAGACTTTCAAAATCAAGCACAAGAATTCCACAGGTTATAGACCCCAAATGAATGGAGCCGTGGAAGCTGCCAACAAAAACATCAAGAAGATACTGAGGAAAATGATAGAAAATCACAAACAATGGCACGAGAAACTACCATTCGCCTTACTGGGATATCGTACCACAGTCCGCACATCAACCGGGGAAACTCCCTATCTGCTGGTTTATGGTACTAAAGTTGTTATTCCTGCCAGAGTGGAGATTCCTTCCTTGAGAATCATAGAAGAAACTGAGCTCAGCGACGCAGAATGGATAAAGAGCCGTTATGAGCAGCTAGCCCTCATAGGCGGAAAAAGGATGAATGCGGTATGTCACAAACAACTTTATCAGAACAGGATGTCCAGAGCCTTCGATAAAAGAGTCAAGCCGAGACAGTTCACACCGGGGCAACTGGTGTTGAAGAAGATCTTTCCGCATCAGGATGAAGCCAAAGGGAAATTTTCTCCCAACTGGCAATGTCCTTACATGGTTCATAGAGTATTGACAGGGGGAGCCTTCATACTCGCAGAAATGGACGGAGAAATATGGCCAAAACCAATCAATTCAGATGTAGTTAAGTGATATTATGTGTAACTATTTATATTTTCCGCATATGATGTATTTGAACTACGCTCGACCTGATTCACGTTTAAGAGGGGATACGTAGGAAGCCCTGTGGGTTTGGTCACAATTCAATAAAAATCTTATTCCCCCCCCATAATCAGAAACTGGGGCAGAATTTTGAGGAGACCGAAAGGCGTAGTCGATGGACAACAGGTGAATATTCCTGTACTGCCCCTTGTTGGTCCCGAGGGACGGAGGAGGCTAGGTTAGCCGAAAGATGGTTATCGGTTCAAGAACGTAAGGTGTCCCTGCTTTGTCAGGGTAAGAAGGGGTAGAGAAAATGCCTCGAGCCAATGTTCGAATACCAGGCGCTACGGCGCTGAAGTAACCCATGCCAAGTTCAGCTGATCGCAGCATATACAACAGTCAAAAATGTCTGTCCGTCTTAACTGTGGCATCCTCAAAATTCTACGGCAAAAGAATTCGCGATGTCTCGGATCGTGTCACAATCACTGGTTCATCTAACCAATTTCTAAAAAAAACTTATTTTTACTATGACTTTGAAAACTATGCATGATTGATTGTGAATTAACTCTGTTTAGCAAACGCTACCCCCAATGATTTGAATAGGATCTTCAGACTAGCAAAGCAAGTCAAGCAAGTCGACGGAGGCACGAACCGATCTCAACCTCTCACAGAACTCACAATTTTTCTTTGAATGCAGGAACAAGGAATGTGCACGCCTCGAAATCACATCCTTCATAACAACAACGACACTGAATCCACTTCCAACTACGAAATACTCTTCTATCACCTACTATCTGTTCTTTTTGCATGAGACTAAGCACTGTCTCAAATCCTGCATGAGGCTAAGCCATGCCTCCTCATCTGCATAAGGCTAAGCATTGCCTTCTCCCTGCATGAGACTAAGATCTGTCTCCATATTTGCATGAGGCTAAGCCCTACCTCCCTATTTGCATAAGGCTAAACATTGCCTTCTCCCTGCATGAGACTAAGCTCTGTCTCCATATTTGCATGAGGCTAAGCCCTGCCTCCTCATTTGCATAAGGCTAAGCATTGCCTTCTCCCTGCATGAGACTAAGCTCTGTCTCCATATTTGCATGAGGCTAAGCCCTGCCTCCTCATTTGCATAAGGCTAAGCATTGCCTTCTCCCTGCATGAGACTAAGCTCTGTCTCCATATTTGCATGAGGCTAAGCCCTGCCTCCTCATTTGCATAAGGCTAAGCATTGCCTTCTCCCTGCATGAGACTAAGCTCTGTCTCCATATTTGCATGAGGCTAAGCCCTGCCTCCTCATTTGCATAAGGCTAAGCATTGCCTTCTCCCTGCATGAGACTAAGCTGTGTCTCCATATTTGCATGAGGCTAAGCCATGCCTCCTCATTTGCATAAGGCTAAGCATTTCCTTCTCCCTAAATGAGACTAAGCTCTGTCTCCATATTTGCATGAGGCTAAGCCCTGCCTCCTTATTTGCATAAGGCTAAGCATTGCCTTCTCCCTGAATGAGACTAAGCTTGTCTCCATATTTTCATGAGGCTAAGCCCTGCCTCCTCATTTTCATAAGGCTAAGCATTGCCTTTTCCCTGCATGAGACTAAGCTTTGTCTCCATATTTGCATGAGGCTAAGCCCTACCTCCTCATTTGCGTAAAGCTAAGCATTGCCTTCTCCTTGAATGAGACTAAGCTCTGCCTCCATATTTGCATGAGGCTAAGCACTGCCTTCTTCTTGCATGGGACTAAGCCCTGTCCCGAACCTTGCATAAGACTAAGCTCTGTCTCCATATTTACATGAGGCTAAGCCCTGCCTCCATATCTGCATAAGGCTAAGCGTTGTCTTCTTCTTGCATGAGACTAGGCCCTGTCCCGAACCTAGCATGAGACTAAGCTCTATCTCCATTATTCATGAGTCTAAGCTCTGCCTCCATATTTGCATAAGGCTAAACACTGCCTTCCATCTGCATGGGACTAAGCCCTGTCCCGAAATTTTGCCGAGACTAAGCACTGTCTCTCTAGCACTATCTATTTTCTCTTCTTTCGGGCTAAGCTCTGCCCTCAAATTCATACAAGACTAAGACATGTCTTGTCTCTTCTAGCATCATGTATTTGCATTTCATAGGCTGAAATATCGCCAACTTGTCCAAAGGCGTCATTGTCTAAAGACATCCTCTTCATAGCCACAAGACACCATGTCATGGCCTGAGGATCTCTCACATTTGCATATCATTATTCAAAGGTGTCATGGTTCGGAGGCATCATTTTCATGGCCTGCGAATCCCTCACTAAACAATTCATGGCCCATGACATCATGGTCTAAGGACGTCATCCTCAACCATCGAAAGACAATTCTCATGGTCTGAAGGGAATCTGCAAATATATGCTCATAGTATCCCTTTACTTGCAGGTGACCCGATAAGAAACTGTTACCCCAACGAGAGCAATCCCGCTCCAGTTCTTTCAAATTATCTCAAACCTGGCCGCACACAATAATAATTTTTTCACCTATTCCAAAACCTCGTGTCCGTTCTTGTGGTTACTTCATCGGTACATTCCACCGATGAATCTAGAACTACACACGGCCTTATTCCTGTAGAACCAGGAATATGTAGGCAGCTCGAAAACCGGAGTACGGCCTATATCTCTCAGATCGATCTATCCGGTCAAATTGGCCATCATATCTTTACCCGACAACTCTTTTTATCTTTCCCGGGTAAAGAGGGGCAGCTATTGATACCTAATTTTTCCCTATAATATTGTCAAAATTGCATATATACCTTCAAAACTATGCATTAGCATCAATTAACATTTTTTTCCATAATTTCTGCATTTTTTAAGGATTTTGATTAACTTATCCCAGTATTTTTATTTATATAAATAGTTACTAACTGCATCACTAACTATTTTATAAGAAATTTATGACGTAATTCTACTATTTTTATTTATACTAAGCCTAATTATTTCACAAATGGCCACATTTACATTTCTGGATTACAATTGCAATAACTTTCAATTATAGCCCATCCATGCATTATTACATTACTATACCAGAAAATGGCTTGTTATATTTTTAAAATATTTAATAATTATCTTAAAACATTTTTAAGCATGAAAATCAATTTTTACAATTTGTTAATTATTTTTTACAAATTATTTATTAATTGATTGGGTATTTAACAAATAGACCTTTTAAGTCCTTTAATTTTTCGGACCTAACCCACTATATACCAGCCCAAACCCCTTAAATACCAGCCCAATCCCCCCAGGCCCAATTCAACACCTACCCAACCCAATAACCCCTTTTTAATCGTGGATGTTGATCTTTTAGATCAACGGTCCACATCCACCCTTACCTTAATTAACTCCTAACCTAACCCCTAACCCTTCTCATTCTCCTCCCCCCCCCACACACCGTCATGTTTCCCCCTAACCTTTCAACTCTCTCTCAACCTAACCCCAACCCTAATCGCTGTCACCGGCGTAAACCTCCTTCCTACGGTGCTTCTATGTCTTCTCCGACCAGCCCTAGTCTCCTATACCCCATGCTCTTCGATTTCATAAGTCCTTGAGAGGGTCTCAAGGAAATCCAACGGCTTCTGGTTCGAAACTTGTTCACCGGCCGGTCTCAGGCCATTTTCGTTTGTAAGTAAGGGATTTCTCCTTGTTTTATTACGAATCCATGGGTCTTTTGACCGATTCTCTTCATCTCTTCTATTTTTTCTGAAAACCCTAGTTCATTACTTCCGATTCTTCTTAGATCTTTATAGATATGGGGTGATTCGAGTACTATTAAGTGTTTTCCTTTAAAAATCTCTTGTTTTAATTAGCTATTTTGATTTTTCATCACTCTTTCTAAACTAGGGTTCATCTCAAACTATTCTTCGGAGATTTTTCTAAACTTCTCAGTGTTTAATTAATTGTTCCTTCATCATCTTGACTACTTTTCGCATGAATGTTCGAACCCTAGTCGATTCTGTGTGATATACTAGTTTCTTCAGCTTCATGTCGATGTTTTGTTATTTCTGTGATACTAGTCGTATTAGTTTACTCTATTTTTGGACTTAAATGTTTTCCCTGTTAATATTCAGTATGCTTTGGGAATTTTTCCCTAATTAATCCCTGTTAATGGTTCGAACCTGCTTTTCTTGCTGAATTCTGTATTTCTGAGAGGTTTTTACTTAGTTGATTTCTATGTAAAGAATCTGAGTAATTCTTTCCCCAAAATCAGCATTTTTTGGAGATTTTTACTGGCTATTTCCTATTATTTTTCTCTGTTAAAAGTTGTGTGCATAGATTTTATTTGCTTCCTTATTTATGACTTTTATTGGTCACACTTGCCTTAATTAGTCGTTCGTNTTTTATTTGTTTCCTTATTTATGACTTTAATTGGTCACACTTGCCTTAATTAGTCGTCTGTATAATTTTGGTATTTTTTAATTTGGATTCTTGCCTTAATTAACTCTCCCCCCCTCCCCTTGTTGTGACCGTTAAGTGATTACTCCTAATTAAGGGGTCCATTCCGGACTCCCTCATATGACTTGATTTTGTGGTTATTTGATTGTCCTTAATTGATTGACTTCTGGTTCTGGTTACCTTATTTGTCCTACTCCCTAAGTGCTATATATACACTCTTGTTTTACCTCTCAAACACGGACAAGAGTTCACAAAAATTACACACTCACGCACATACTTTGCTCTCATCTCTCTAGTACTTGTGCTCATTGCTTGTCTAGCCGACTGAAAGCCAAGGCTAGACTATTGAATCTTGCATACCTTTCATCTCTTATTTTTTTCCTTCAACTGGTATGTTCTTATTCCTGATGTCATTATGAAGTCTGAACTTGTATGTTCTCTGTTGCCCTATTTCTGTTAAGTCCATGTCTCTAGTCTAATTACTTATGTACTTAATTCTGTATTCTTTCCTGTTTATTGCTTTGATCAACATGTTTAAGTTTCATTCTTTCTTGTTTGTCAACCTAATCATCATGTTTACCTTATATTTAAGTTTTAATCCTTCATGTTTATTGCTCTAAACCAACAAACTTACTTTTGTGTTTAAGTTGCAAAATTTCATGTCTATTGCTTTAAGCCAGCATGTTTACCTTGATGTCTAAGACTCCAACTTTTCCATTAACCTCAATTAGTGTGATCAGTTCTGTCCCCTCTGTGAGCTAATTAGCATGACTGCTCTTACATTAAACTTCTATGTTTTCCTGTCCATTGCTTTGAGTCAGTATGCTTACCTCTATAGTTATGTATGACTGTTAAACTTGAGCGATTCCTGTCTAGACCTTAGATCAGTATATCCTAGTGAATTTTTATCTACCCCATGCCTGCTGTATGCTCCTGACTAGCATGCTTCCCTAACATCCTGTTTCTATGTGCTCCTGATTCAGGATTCTTATGTTCCCAACTCCTGCTTCCTTTTTGTGTAATTGCTTGTTCTCAGCATGCTATATGCTCACCTAAGATCAACTAATAAACTGAGTTAAGTCTGGGCGATATGAAGCTTTGTTTGAAACCTTGTGATTGTGTTTCTATTTGTTGTTATTTGCTGAACCTTTGTTTTCTTAGAATGTTTCCAAACTATTTTTTTTTTGACTCCTAAATTTTTTTCACTTCTAAATTATTTACTTCAAAACTATTCTCACTTCTGAACTGTTTTACTTCTGGACTGTTTTCCCAAAACTGTTTCCACTATGTCAAGCACTCTCACTTCTACTCTTAGATTATTTAACTTCTTCGCCTCCAGTGTGTATACTGCCTAGGAATCTATGAGATCCCTCCGAACTCTGACACACTGGGGCTGGCTCTTCCACACTGCACAAAATTGTTTTCTTTAAAGGATCCTTGATGTGAGCATTGCCGGGGGTCCCTGAGGCCCTTGGGAACTTTGACACACCAGGATACCCCTATTGGACATCATGGCACCTTGAAACATTTGGAGGCCTGGTATTTCCAGGTTCACTTTGGGCCTATTCATGCTCCCTATATCATAGATTTTACTTATTATGTAATGGTATGTAATAATGATCCTTGTAAACAGATATTGGGGATATTAGTAAAAGGGGAGGGATTTTCATATAATGTTTGTGGGGGGCATTTGGGTAGTAATCATGCTTTGAGGATTACTATGACTATTTTCTTGCATTAGAAATCATGCTCTTAGGATCATTTGTGCATTAGAGAACATGTTCATAGGCATCATGTCGTTCGTTCTAAAATTTCTTCTTTTCTAAAAAAATGCTGCATACATCATGCCTGCTTAGAAATCGTGTCACTAGGTTATTATTAATTCTGCCTAATAATCATGTTCATAAAGTTTTCCTTTGTGCATTAGAGAACATGTTTTAGGACCTTTATTGCACTTGCCTAAATACTACGCCTATATCTAGATAGTAGATAAAGAAGTCCCAACACCTAGATATCATGCTCATAGAGATAAATGTATAAAATCAGTTTTGTAATGTTCAACACCTAGACAGCATGCCTGTAGGACATCATGAACTCAAACTGCCTGTTTAAAATTGCTTGTTAGTATTAAAATTTTGTTTAACATTTAGATATCATGTTTATAGGACATCTCGAATCCACGCCTAGGCAAGCCTATAGGGTAATTGAAATTTTGCAAATGGTAAAATTGTGATTTGTTTAATTATTTGTGAACTGCCCAGATTCAGCAAGTCCTAAAATCAGTAGGCAAACTGATTAGGTTTCTATCACTTCGACTTAACGCAATACTGCACATTCTCTGCTTGTCATGCTCACCTAGATATCCTGTTCTAGGACTTTTTCTGAAACATCTGAAATCTTGTTGTTTGAGACGTGCTAATTATCTATTTATTTTTTGAGGTAAACATAAGCCCCCTTAACTGTTCTTTACTTGACAGTCCTATATTTTCTTTGTTGTCGCTTAGATTTTCTCCTTTAAGCACCCCAGGAGAGTCTCGAACCGCCATAAATTAGAGGTCCTAAACACCTCCAGGGCCATAAGGAAGGGACGGTTAATGCACACATAGAGTTCGTCTAATTAAAACTGCTTATAACCGCTAAGGGGAGGGTAATTGGATAGTACATGATATGATGATCTGTGCGCTAATGCCACGTGTAACCCCTCTAGTTGAGGAAGGTTTACCGGGTATTGCACAGATGTGATCCTATAGGCTAATAAACCTAGGAACTCCTTGTTCTTGTTCTTAATAATCTTTATGTGTTTAAATTGTTTTGTTTGCTTAATGACTAATTCAAAAAAAATGAGTTTTGCCGGGATCCACCGTTGTGGACCTCGAGGGGTGCCTAACACCTTCCCCTCAAAGTAATTTCAAGCCCTTACCCAATATCTGGTAACGCAAATCGGTTTATATGAGTTACTTGCATTTGGTTCCCTAACGCACCTTAAATCCGCTAGGTGGCGACTCTTCAATTTTCATACCCCCTTTCACAAAAGGAAAATGAGTTGTCCCAGAAATATCGGAACCACGAATCCGCGAAGGAAAAAAGNGGGGGGGGGGGGGGGGGGGGGAAGACAGGCCCCACCACCCTGAACAACGTCTCTGGGAGGACCTCTGATAAGCATTCCTCCACCTCTAGCACCTCCACCTCTAGCGGGCTGGCCTCCACCTCTAATAGTCTGGCCACTACCTTTGGCTACCTGACCCCTACCCCTGGCTGGTTGGGCAGGTGGTGCTGTAGATGGTGCTGGAACTATGGCACGAGAACCTTGATACTGAAGCTAATTATCCAAAAATCTTGGACAAGCTCTCCGAATATGCCCATATTCACCACACTCAAAGCATCCCTCCTGATATAGATGCTGACCTTGATGAGCCGGCTGACCACGATAATAACTCTGCAGAGGAGGTGCTCTGATAGGAGCTGATGGTGCACTATAGACTGGCTGAGCAAAAGGAGGCATATAAGAACCCTGACCATTTAAGGTACCATGAGATGTCTGAAGTGCTGAATGAAATTTCCTGGAAGAATGGCCTCTGCTAAAATTAACCCTGCCTCTAGTTGAGGCACCACTGAATCCACCAAAATGGCGAGGTATCTTGTCTGACCAATGACCTCCCAATCCGAGAACCATCTCTACTCTCCTGGCCACATTTGTCGTATCCTAAAAGGAAATCCCGCTCCCTGTCTCCTTAGCCATCTGCAACATGATGGGCTGAGCAAGGCCCTCAATAAATCTCATGACCCTCTCTTTCTGTGGGTAACAAAAGAATATCATGTCGAGCCAAATCCACAAAGCGGGTCTCATACTAGGTAACAGTCATGCTGCCCTGCTGAAGACGCTCAAATTGACGACGATTCTCCTCTCTGGTAGTAATAGGTAGAAACTTCTCCAAAAAGAGATGTGAAAATTGATCCCAAGTCAGAGCAGGTGACCCAACTGGTCTAGTCAACAAATAATCCCTCCACCATTTCTTGGCGGAACCAGTCATCTGAAAAGCGGCGAAGTCGACCCCATTGGTCTCCAAAATACCCATGTTCCGCAGAACCTCATGATAGATATCAAGGTTTTCTTGAGGATCCTCTAAAGTAGCACCACTGAAATGAACAGAGAAAAGCATGGTGAACCTGTCCAATCTACACAAAGCATCGGAGGACATAGCTGCCTCATCAACAAGCGGTATTGCAGCAACTGGCTAAACTACCCCAACTGGATTGGCTGCTGGGGTCTGAATGTGAAGGGTAATTTGCTCAAGAGTGTGGGTAGTAGGAGTCTGGACCCCTCTCAAGCCTGAGATATGGCTGCTGCCACGGGGAGTGCGCCAGTTTGGGCTACACTCTCCATAAGGCCCACTAATCGGATCAAAGCATCCTGAAGCACTGGTGTAGCAATAAACCCCTCTGGGACCTAAGATGATTCCTCCGGAACGGTCTGAGCTGGAGCCCCCTCATCAAGCTCTATCTGGGGCTCCGCAGCTGGAGCTGCTGCCTGAGCACTGGGCTGAGTCCTGCCCCTGCCTCGGCCTCTGGCACGGCCTCGGCCTCTGCCCCTTGTAGGAGTTGCTAGTGCTGGAGGATCCGGTTGCTGGTCAGCGGAAGAAGATGTATGTGTTCTCGTCATCTGTGAGAGAATTGAAGAGTTTAATAGGTATTTGGGATAACAAGAATCGCATGACAGAGTAGAAATAAAGTGAACTTGTTCCTAACTTTATAGCCTCTGAGAGATAAGTACATACGTCTCCGTACCGATCCCTCAGACTCTATTAAGCTTGTCCGTGAATTGTGAGACCTAGGCAATCTAGTGCTCTGATACCAACTTGTCACGACCCAAATTCCCAACCCTCGAGATCGTGATGGCGCCTAACACCATACTGGCTAGGCAAGCCAATGTTAGAAATTTACTAACTGTTTTCTTTTAAGACAATTTATTTAAACATAAGTAAACAATTTAAAATGAATACGAAATGTAATACTACCCAATAAATTCTATCAAGAATAATGTTCTAAGTAATGAAACGAAACTCGAAACTAATACTAATATCTAGCTACCAAGGATTTGGAGTCACAAATTCACGAACTACTAACGAATACTATAAGTATTTGGCTGAAAGAAAATATATATCTGTTTTGAATTAAATAAAACAGTAGATAAACAAAATGGAGAAGATTCCAGGAATCTGCGGACGCTAGCAGATCTACCTTGTGTCTCCGTACCAATGATCAGCTACTACTCGAAAATCAACTCTGGCCGGAACCTGGATCTACACAAGGAGTGTAGAGTGTAGTATCAGTACAACCGACCCATGTACTGGTAAGTGACGAGCCTAACCTCCACGAGGTAGTGACGAGGCTACGTCGGGCCATTTATAATATAACCTATATACAATGTATAATAAAGCAAGAAGGAAATACTAAACTAAATAAACAATAACTTGAAGCAATTAATAAAATAACTCAGTTATCTTTTCCAGATCTCAGCTATAACCAATCCTTATGAAAATTTCCAAATTTAAAATTAAATAACGGTAAAAGCAGAATATGGGAACAACAAAATAAAACAGTGAGTTTTCCAGTCTTTAGCATATAACCAGTAAAACATGAATATTCTCCCTTATTTCTCCTTGTTGCGGCGTGCAACCCGATCCCACCTGTCCACCCTTATTGCTCCTCCCTATATATAGATATCACCCTTATTTCTCTTGTTGTGGCGTGCAACTCGATCCCACATGTCAAGCCTTATTACTCCTTGTTGCGACGTGCAACCCGCTCCCACCAGACAATCTCATCTAATTATTTATAATAAAGGTTTCACAAATTAGATCAAATTCATTTACAGTATTTATGTCTCAACCATGGTAAACAGAAAGATGTATTATTCAGCAAATTCCCTAATTTTCATTACACAGCGAAACCAACCAGAATGTATCATAAAAACACTGACAATCAGCTCAACCATTAATTTACCACAATGAAGCTAAGGAACAATTAATACTTCCAAATAAGAGAAACAATATCTAACAAACAAGTCGGTATGGAGGCATCAATAATCATAAAACAATTAAGACATGAATATGATCAATTGGAAATGGAGAAGGGAACATGCTAAACAGATAATTTGGTGGTGCATAGATACTCTTCGCCTCACCTATACACCACACACATGCAATTTCACATAGCATTTATGTCGGGGATTCCTAATCACTCAAGTCAAAGTTAGACCAAACACTTACCTCAATTTCGCAGGCCACTCACTGCTCAATTACAGCTTTTCCTTTCGAATTCACCTCCAACAAACTCGAATCTAATCATAATTAGTTCAATATTATTAATTAGTACTGAAGGAACTAACTTAAATGCAAAATTATGATTTTCCTAAGTTTTCCTATCAAAAGACAAAAATCAAACCCGGGCCCGCTTGGTCCAAACTCGAGGTTCGGACCAAATTCCGTTTACCCATTCACCCCCGAGCCCGAATATGTAATTAGTTTCGAAATCCGACCCGAGTTCGAGGTCAAAATTCTATTTTTACAAAATTCTTTAATTCTACCCAAACCCCCAATTTCTACCATGAAAACCCTCGATTTTTGGTTGAGAAGTGAAGAAAAACAACGGGTGATCGAAAGAAAACAGTTTAGAATCGTTTAGCAACACTTTGGGGAAGAACTTGTATGATGAAAATCGCCTCTAGGTCTTTTTAGTTTGAAAATATGAGAAAAATAGCTTCTGCCCGTTTTAAGTCTGTTTTTAAGTCGTTGGACAGACCTTCATCGCGTTCGCGATAAGCTTGTCGCGATCGCGAAGAATTACGGACGAGTGGCCTTCGTGTTCGCGTGGGATTGAACACATTCGTGATGCTTTGCGGCCTGTGACCATCGCGTTGGCGACCAGTCGATCACGTTAGCATAGAGAAAGTGTGAGTCCCCTCCCCCAGGCCCATTTACTCATCGCGTTCGCGTAAGTTAGCTTTCGCGAAGAACAAAAATGACCCGCAGTGCATTTACTCTTCGCGATCGTGGGAGAAGCTTTGCGATCGTAAAGAAAGACGAGTCAGTGCACCAGAAGCTGTTATGACAACAGACTTTTACAAGTTCAAAACATCCCGAAACCTACCCGGAACTCACCAGAGCCCTCGGGACTCTAAACCAAACACGCACGCAAGTCTAAGAACATCATACGGACTTGCTCGTTCGATCAAATCACAAAAATAATATCTAAAATTACGAATTTAACCTGAAAACTCATGATTTTCTCAAGAATACTTCAATTTCACTATTTTCTCAAACGGACGTCCGAATCACGTCAAATGAACTCCGATTTCCACCAAATTTCATAGATAGTACTTAACATTATAAGAAAATTGTACCGGTCTCCGGAATTAAAATACGGGCCTGATACCAACGAGTTCAAACATTAATTCATTTCTTTATTTCCTTTAAAAACCAGTATAACAATTTTTTTCAAAAATTGATTTCTAAAGTTAGGGACCTCGGCATTCAATTCCGGGCATACGCCCAAGTCCCATATTTTACTGTGGACCTCTCGGGACCGTTGGAACACGGGCACAATCTGTTTACCCAAAATGTTGACCAAAGTCAACAAAAAAATAAATTTTACACTCTAAAAATTATTATTTTATATATTTTCACATAAAAGCTTTTCGGATTCACTCTCGGACTGTGCATGCAAATCGAGGTAATTAAAATTAATTTTTTTAAAGCTAATGAGCCCGAAATGTAGTCTTACTTCATAAGATGACCCAAATAGGCAAAGAACCTAAACTACGCAGTCTACCGCCTCTTCTACTCCTAATAGGATCAGTTGAAGGGGGAAATTCATCTACAATTACTACTTTGCAAGAATCGGGATTTGATGAAGACATGGTTGTATAAGAAAGTAATATATGCTGAAGAACAAGAACGAGCGAAGAAGAAGAACACTGTAGGATGAAGGTTTCGTGAAACTAAAGGCACATGAGGTATTTATAAGAAGAAGCAATCGTCGTGTAAATTAAGCCATAATGAAACAGTCCCTTCAAGACTAACGCAGCCGCAAGAAAGCCCTAAAAACCGCTGAGTCAAAGACCCAATCGTCGAAGGCCACGTGACACATGCATTAAATGGAAGTGACATACGACGTGTTGGTTCTGAAGAAAACGCAATGATGCTTGGGAAATGGTAGCAAAAAATTCCCGCCATAAATACATACCACATCCCAAATATTCAATTGCAGAATATTCGGCAAGTGGGGGAACTATCTGTATTGGTGAAAAATAAATAATACACCTGGAAGTATATTTGGCTGACAGGGCATGATACGTGGATCAATAAGAAGATGACTACTAGAGTATTACAATAAAAAGATGTACGAGTTACAAGAGGTACGAGCAAATCACTCACGAGATGAAAGGACGCATATGCTCGAGCCTAAATTGTTCAATGAAGAGGCACATGCGAATGAATCAAGACAATAAAAAGGGAAGATTCATGAACCTTCAATTAATAAGGAGAGGGAATCAGAATCGTTACAGAATCTTCATGAACAGTTACGATTACCAAATATAACGGATCATTAATGCCATTAAAGCTCATAACGACTTAGCCGTAAATGGAAGAAAACGTTATATGTGTAAACCTCTATATAAGGGAAGAGAATTCCGCTTGTAAAGACACGTTCTGACTTATATTGGAATACAATTATTTTCTTTTGCTTTCAATCAATTATTTCTATATCTCTTGTCACGTTTATTTCCTTTCGTATAATTGAGAAAGTAAGGAATTTCTTGATTATCAGTAACATGAACTTTTTTAAAAATAGGATTTGACCGAGAATCTTATTTTTTAGTTAAACATTATCTAAAAGACTTTTATTTACACATATTAAGTAGTGACGTATTTCGATAAAAGCGGTGTTGAATGACATCTCTTGGCACATAAAGTGTCTCTGTCACTCATTAAAAATGTGCATTGCACCAAATTCACTTGAAAATGAAAACAAAGTTAGATTTATGAAACTAGTTACATTCATTTCTTTGGTAAATAAAAACTTTATTACCGATTGGAATTATGTACAACTTTACAAATAAAAAATGGACAGGAGGCCTCAATTCTCAGTATACTACACTACTCCCAAACATCTTGAAATACCTGGAGCACCGATCGAGGATAACAATTCAAACTCCTTAATATAATCTTCTCTCTAGCTTACTGTCCTGCTATAAAATATGTCTTGTAGTAAAAATCCAAGTATATATAACAGGCAGAGTTCTCTGCTTGCTTTTCAAAGCTCTCAAGTTTCTCTCTCGCCAGATGTTATACAAACAACCTGCAAAAATCATTTTGAATACTATAGCAGCTGAGTGCGATTATCTCTCATCATTGTACTCGCGGATTCATTGCTATGAAAAATAAAGTTATAACACTATTTTTTGTCACATGAAATTTCACTGAACTTTACTCACTAGAAGTATAAAGTCATTAAACTTTACACACTAGAAAAGTAAGTCATAGAGTTATTTTTTGTCACACTTAATAGTAACTCAACTTTACCTACTATAACAGTAATATAACTAAACTTCCTGCCCGTAACATGCCTTCTTATGTGAAGATATCCAAACTCTAATTTTTGAGTTTTTGAAAATTTGAACAATATTCTTTGGATATATTTGTTGGTAATATGTGTTCGAAACCAGAAAATCAGAGACGTAAAGAAATGTTAGTTCAATAAAATAAAACATAAAATAATTTTCGAGCCCACAAGTTGCTTGTGTGTCCTCAAGAAATTTAATTCCCCCATTGTTGCCCAAGGTGTTGGTGAAATTACAAGTAATTACAGTTGAAAAATAAGATGAATAAAAACAAATAAGTATTCTCCAGGCTGAGGCGCGGATATCTCGTACTCTTTAAGGAGATTCAAGCCTACTGCGGTAGCATCTTCACCGGTCCAGGAGTAATACTCTTGACTTGTCCCCTCTAGGATATAACAGTCCGACAACGTCGTATGGCTCGAACAAACTCTGGACAAGTTGTTGAGTCCAAAGCTCCACCAAAATGAACACCTTCGTTCGACAAAATAACATTCTCTTTTGTAGAGTTTGGAAGTGGGAAATCTTCCTTTGGGCTGGCTCTGTTGAGATCTCGATAATCGACACAGACTCTAACCTTCCCATCCTTCTTCGGTACTAGCACGATGTTGGCTAACCAGGTTAGGTATTCCACTACCATGAGGACCTTGGCCTTAATTTGCTTAATAACTTCCTCTTTGATTTTCAGACTCATATCAGGCTTAAATTTCCTGAGTTTCTGCTTCACTGGTGGACACATTAGGTTTGTGGGCAACTTGTGAGCCACAATATATGTACTTAATCCGGTCATGTTGTCGTACGACCATGCGAAGACATCCTCATACTCTTTCAAGAATTGTGTGTACTCTTCTTTTTCTGACGGCGACAAGTGAATGCTGATGCGGGTTTCCTTGACAGTTTCAGAATCTCCTAAGTTAATTATTTCAGTCTCGTTCAGGTTGGACTTAGGCTTGTTCTCAAAGTCCTCCACTTCTCTGACAATTTTCTCAGGTATGGCATCCTCTTCTTCTGAATCATTATCCTTTTGTTTAATTTCCTCATTACATGTCACAGTTGTCGGTTCATCGAGATAGAAAATAATAATGATGTATAGATAAAGATATGAGAGAGAAAGGTAGTGGTAATCATTAATTCATTGAAAGTGTCAAACAAATGCGATTTTCAATAATTAAAATAACGTTTTGGAATATTGAAAATATTATTTTAAACAAAATGCAGAAAAGGAAATCATCATTTAGAAAAATAAAATAATGTTGTTCAGCCTTGCTACCCCGGGACTCGTCGGGCCCTGGATGGTCTGACAATCCAATTCTTGAGGAATGGTCCTCGTTCCACAGCTCTGATGGTAGGGCCTTCCTCCTCCTCCTTCTCAAAAATTACACAGCAATCCATGTCCTCATCTTCCAGGAATAGGTTCCTCAAGGCGGTAAATGCTTCTTCCTACTTTCATCCCCACATGATGTTGGTATGCTGGAAAGTCTGATTCAGGTGCGGCATAGGTTGCTCAAGTGGATAGTAAGGACCACGTCATGGTGGTGACCGGTCTTGAAACTCTTTCCAGGTGTATTGATATCCTAGTCCAAAAGTGGTACCATTGTGCTTTATCCGTATATGTTTTGAGATACCCTGAAGATTTTTACCAAGACCCTTGTCGGGTTCATAGCCCCTCCATACTAGCATACTTTCTATCTTTCTACTCCACCACTTTTCTTTCTCGACCGCTTTGACCCTCTCAATATGATGAGAAGTCTCTCCACCTACCTTTCTTTTATTTTCAATCACCGCGACGGTCTGACGGGTGTAAATAGGGTTGCTCCCGTCTCCTTGGATAATCACTTCTTGGTGGTTCCATTCGAACATCACTTCCTGATGCAAAGTTGATGCTATAGCCCCAGCGTAATGTATCCAAGTTCATCCCAACAACAGATTGTATGATGCAGATATATCCAGCACATGGAACTCGACATCAAATCATGTAGATCTGTAGACAAAGATTGATCTCTCCAATGGTAGCTCTCTAAGACCCATCAAATGCCTTCACATTCATAGTCCGTTCCCGTATTTCATACAGGCCTTTCCCAACCTCTTCAATGTTGTCAATGGGAAAATATTGAGACTGGATCCCCCATCTATCATAATTCTAGCAATGAAATTGTCGTCATATTGCACGGTAATGTGTAGCGCCCTGTTATGATTCAAACCCTCGAGTGACAGCTCATCCTCGTGGAAGGTGATTTTATGACTTTCCAGCACCTGTCCCACCATATTAGCCATTTCCCGGCCAGTGATGTTGTTAGGTACATATGCCTCACTTAACACCTTTAAAAGAGCATTCCTGTGCACTTTTGAATTTTGTAGCAGTGACATGATAGATATATGAGCAGGAGTCTTGTTCAAATGATCAGTGACTGAATACTCCCTTGCTTACACTTTCCTTCAAAGGTCATCCGGGCCTGTTTCAATAACGAGCGTTCTGTTAGAAGCCTTCTTACTGGATTCTCCCAAATGCTCTGGTGTATAGACTCTTCCTGTTCTTGTCATTCCTTGTGCAGCGGCGGATTCTTCTTTTTTGATATTTCCTGTTCTTCTAGCTTCGGCCACATAATCCCAGGGTACATCCTTGGTGTCGAAAGGCGGTGTGGTTGACATTGTCACTGTGAAAGGTGTGGCTACTTCCACTTTGAATGGAACATGCGCAGCTGCGGGGGGTGCTATCTCAACTTCAAATGGGACTGATGTAGCTACCTCAACCTCCACTGGCAGCTATATTTGTACTATAATAGGAGTGAGCGTGACTGCGGGTTTCTTAGTATTGTCACCCTCTTTGATAAGTCCAATTGATCCTTCAGGATCCTATTCCTCATTGGTCTCTATCACATTGATACCTTCACCCCTATGATATGGGAGGGGGTTATTTCGGACGTTGGGTGTAGCTTCTTTGGCCTGAATGACCTTATTATCAGTCATGGTCTGGATCTTATCCTTCAGTGTTCAGTATTCATCAGTAGTGTGCCCTTTCATGCCAGAATTATATGCACAGGTCTTATTTGGGTTGACCTATTGGGATGAATTCTCCACGATTGCAGCAGGGATAGGAGTGATGTTGCCAGCAGCCTTCAGCCTTTCATACAGCTGGTCAATGGTTTCGGCAATGGCAGTGTATTGTTTAGGTGGTCTGCGATCAAAGTTGGGCCGAGGACTTGGGTAGTTTGGACTAGTTGGAGGTGACTGAAAGTGAGAGGGTTGGGAATTATATGTGTGATAGGCAGTGGATGGTTGGGAATATCTAAGAGGTGATGGTTGATATGTGGGTGGAAGTGCTTGGTATGTAAGTGGAGAGGTTTGATATACAAGTGGAGTTTTGGGTCCTTGGGCGATCATTACTGTTCCCGCATCTTTCTTCTTCGATATACCCCCTAACTGCAGTGCTTTGTTTGTGGCATGCAATGCCTCAAAGTTTGTCAACATACCTCTTTTAATTCCCTCTTCAATCCTTTCTTCTAATTTGATGATATCGGAGAACTTGTTTTTTTTAATAACCATCAATCTTTCATAGTACTGCGGATCCTGTGCTCTGACAAAGAATTTGTTCATTTTTTTCTCGTCCAATGTCGGCCTGACTTTGGCTGCTTCTGACCTCCAACGAGTGGCATACTCACAGAAGGTCTCAGTGGGCTTCTTCTTTAAGTTCTGAATGTAGAAAACATCCGGGGCATTCTCTGTGTTAAACCTGAATCTGTCCATGAAGTCAGATGCCATACTCACCCAGTTGGCCCACTTCTTAGGATCCTGGCTAATGTACCAGGATAAAGCATCTCTTGTAAGACTCCTCATGAAAAGCTTCATCCGGATCCTTTCATCCTTTCTGACCCCTAAAAGCTTGTCACAATAAGTCCTCATGTGAACCCTGGGACCACCTGTTCCATCAAACATTTCGAACTTAGGAGGTTTGTAATTCTCCAGCAGTTCTACATCCGGTTGTATGCATAGGTCTTCATAGTTCAGATCTTCTATCCCTTTGCCTTCTTCGACACCTTGAACCTGACTTGTCAACTTCTTGATCTCTTCAGTCAAGTTCTTAATGAGCAGGTCCTTCTCAGCAGATTCCGGTGCATAGGATATGGGTTGAGTGGAGTGAGGTAGGGTCTCCACATATATAGGATTATTTTGGTGACCGGGAGTTTGGGTATAATGGTGATCATTGGGGGAATTCTGGGGTTCAGGAATGACTGATGGAGTATTTTGTGGAGTATGGTAGGCGTTTTGTGGGTATTGAGTAGGGAGATGTTGATTTCGAGGAGGGGTTTTATACTGGTGAGGTGTGGGAGGATTCTGTGGGTATTTATTGGGTGTGTTCTGAGGTGGTGCAGGGTTTTGAGTGTTTGAATGGTTGACATCTAGGATATTGAGTGTGAGGGATAGATTTGCTAAGTTCCGGACCTGTTCGAGCTCACCCTGGAGTTCTAGTATTTTCTGCTCAGTCGTGATACCACATCATTCGGGGCCTGAGTACATCGTCCATCAGAAGCTTCTGCATTTTCAACATGTGCATTGTTTTCTTTCCTGGTGTCATTCAAATCATCCATCTTTGCTTTTCCTTTGCCTTTTGGTGGACTTGGAGGAGGAGAAGGTGGAGGGCCCCTGAATCTCGTATGATAAGCTGACGACGCCAGTATGCACGAACCAACCTTTGGGGAATGAGAATAATCAAAAGAAAGAAAGAAAGAAAAACAAAAGGTAGCCAAATCAGTAAGAGTTCTGAAAAGAATATTTGCAATATTTAAACACATATTGCGGAATGTAAATTCGCGTCCTATTTTGGGAGCCTCATCGTGCCCGAGGTAGGCCTAGCGACAAATTGTTTTGGAGAACTTAGATGCCAATATATGCCTTATTTCATCAATATAAAAAATAGACGAATCCCAAAACGACACTAAGATAATAAAAGATAAGTCACTACTGGAACTTGGCCTTATTACATTTGGAGAAGCAAATAAATCTAATCTACTTGGTCCCAGAAGGACCGTCCCCAGGCTTAATCTTTTTGACTCCATCAATTAGGTCCCCCAGTTTTCGCATGCCCAACAATAGGTATACTCTTGCTAGATGTCTTCCCCCGCTTCCCTCAGCGTTCTGGCAGTCGGTGATTCTTTTCCTTGTCTTTTCTCCCAGCTCCATCAAGCACTGCTCAAAATATTCTATCCTTTCATTGGAGGTGATAGCCATTTCCCTCCATTCTTTGATTGATCTCTTGTCTGTCTCGTGTATCTCCTGATGTGCGGCCTCGGAGTCACGAATCCTCTTGTGCAACTTATTGTTACTTTACTTGGGTTTCTGCAAAGACTGCAAAGATCAGGAGTGAGATAGTCTCCTTTCGACAGAAAATGGGTGAATCTTTATATTCGGCATGGGAAAGGTTCAAGGGACTACTCAGAGACTGCCCTCATCACAATCAGTCAAACGAGGTGTTAGTTCACACTTTCATTGAGGGGCTCCATCCTCAAACAAAAATTGTGGTAGATGCAGCAGCCGGAGGTCAGGTGTTGGAGAAGAATTATGATGAAATATTTGCATTATTGAATAAATTCTCCAAAAGCAATCCAGACTGG
>ML436743.1:4150-20663 GCA_005239525.1 Nicotiana knightiana | reverse complement strand
ATATTGAAAAGTATAGCTGAAAGTAATTATCTGCAGGAAAAATTATATCTGAAGGACTTGTATTTCGAAGGTATATTTGAAAAGTATTTGTCTTGCAGAAAAAAAAAAAGATATTTGAAATAGCAGTATTTGAGAAAGTATATTTGAAAACCACGTATTTTAAGGGACTGTGTTTTAAAGATCTCTCTTTATAAAAATATATAAATATACATTCAGAGGAAGTATGTTTCAAAGAAGAAATTTTTCTATTCCGAAATGATTATATCTTTAAAGCTTTTGAAATAAACACACGATTTAAGGGTTTTCATTCGAAGGTTTGACCAACTTTATTGAGTTATTGGCTAAGGCCTGACATGAATAAATTGATGCAGTGCTGAGTTGCAAGTGTTTTATTGGGTTGTGATTCCCGACATTTCGATTGCATTCTTTCCATTTTCTTTGCGTATTTCTATTATGTTGTTCGTTGATCGTAATTATTGAATTTTCTTCCGTATTATTCGATCGTACCGTTAAGTATATCGAAAAATCTTTAGATAGATATTATGTTTCAGTCATTTGTACATTTATGTCTGTTTACTTATTAGACCAGTGGTGTCTTGACTAGTCCTCGTCACTACTTCACCGAGGTTAGTCTTGATACTTACTGGGCACCGCTGTGGTGTGCTCATACTACACTTCTGCATATGCAGATCCAGGTTATTGTTGTTAGTAGCTGCGCAGATTATTGCTGAGAAGACTCAAGGTAACCTGTTGCTGCGTTCGCAGGCTTCGGAGGCACCTTCCTTTTTTATTTTTATTCAACTGTACTTACTTATTCCTAGACAGTTGTATTTAGATTTGGTAGAAAGATTTCGTAGAGCTTATGACTTGCATTTATCGGGTTTTGAAAAATTGTAAACTCTGTCAAGATTTCTATATCGAGACTGTTATAATTCCTTTATTATTGTTGTTGTTCAGTGGAAATGTTAGGCTTCCCTAGTCCCTAAAACTAGGTGCCCTCACGATACCCAACGGAGGAAAATTTGGATCGTGACATTAGGGCGGTTAGGGTTGATGGTATTTGGGTAAAGTGAGTGAAAGTGAAAAACAAAAGACAAAAATTTTGGGGGAAAAGGGAATAAAAACGAGGGAAATATTGTCGCGCTTGTTTTCATTTAAAATTAGAAAGAATTAAATATATTTTAGGTCACAACCCAAACAATATTTTTTTTAGATAAGTAAACACTTTACCAATAATAACATCATTTTTCCGCAATGGAAAATATAAAACAAACTCACAAAATTTTAGAGTAATTCATTTCGTATTCAAATAGCTAAAAGTAATGTATTTGCGGAGGTTATAAAAAACTTGCACAAAAAAAATTCCATAATAAAATAATTTTGTGAAGGTTAAAACAAAAGCGCCACAAATAAAATATATAATGGGGGTCTTCTACAACCCTCACAAATAAGCTGCCACAAAAAAAAATTCTTTTGAGGGGATTGGCACAAATGCCACAAAATAAATTTATAGTGGGGATTTTGTATAACCCCTATAAATAAACCGTGATAATTTAACAGATTTTTTGTAGCGCCAATCAGGAACCTGCACTGAGTATTCAGCTGGGATATATTTTAAGTGATTATGTACTTATGGTAATGTATTTATAGGACCAATACATTTTTTAGGATTTCATTAATATTTCGTTTTATTATTCTCACTTTTGTTTTTGAAATGAACTCCCGTTTTGAAACTTGATATATATTCATACCTCCCTTGGCCACAAATGCATTATGCCACATGGTTATATGGCATGCACAAATCTCAAATTAACATAACATTAGATATAAATATTCATAACATATATACTAGTACAATAAATTTCTTTCGGGCAGAGACAAAAATCTCTAAGTATTTATTTATATGCCTAAATTTTGGCGAATAAAGTTACCCATAGTACCTTTGTTGATGGAAGGTATACTCGACAAAATAGTTCAGGTGGACGCAAGTTGGGTGTCGGACTGGGCCATTATTTACAATACTCCCTCCCTACAATAATTTACGAGTATCCTTACTAACTAAATAAACATGAATCATCACCCAATCATAAGGGCAGCTAAAAGCTGAAACATGAACATTCTAAGTCAGTAAACGGATAGAAGAAAAGAGAATGAACAATAAGCATAACATTCAGTTTGACGTGGTATTAGAATTACCATCATTTCCTGGAACTGCGAATATTCCTTGATTTACCACCTTCTTTGGCGGTCCGAATTAATTCAGAAAAAGAAGTAATATATATATCGTATGAACTCTGCGTTTAGAATCAAACACCATCATGTGCTCTCAAAACCTTTGATGGTTGGCTCCCATTTCTTGGCATCAATTATTTTGGTACGCTATATGTGGATAGTTTATACTTTTGACTACGTTCAAAGTCCTTTTTTCTGCACCATTTAATCACATGCAGCGAGCTGCACGAAGCATCCGGCATTCACGCAGAGTTCGGGGAAGGACCGCATTCGAAGGGATGTGATGTAAACAGTACCTCTACAAGAAAACACTTATTTTGTGGGGGGTTTTTGGTCAAATTGTGACAGTTTTTGACCCCCACAAAAAGAATTATGGCGGTTTCTAAAAGTGCCACAGTTACCTTTGCCACAAGCATTTTGCGGCGGATTTTTAAAACCTCCACGACAACCGCCACAAAATGTATTTTTGATTTGTGGGGGTTCTCAACGATAATTAGTGCTAGTTTAAAACCCCCGCAATATGAATCCGGTGTGTCAAAAAAAAATACTGCGAGGATTTATAAACCCCCGTCAATATGATCATAATGGTTCAAAAAAGATCTTGTGGGGGTTTAAAAACCCCCAAAAGATAATTTAAATATTTTTAAAAAAAAAGTTCTGTGGGGGTTTTGAAAGATAATTAGTGCTAGGTTCAAACCCCCGCAATATAATTTTGATGTATAAAAAAATATACTACGAGGGTTTATAAACTCCCTCAATATGATCATAATGGTTCAAATAAAATATTAAAATGGAAAGCGTTTTACATCCAAAGGAATGCAGAAGATACACAATCTTTGTCAAAAAAAAAAAAAGAATTACAAACAGAGAGATCCACACACCTTGCAAAGAGCTCCTCAAATTGATCTATAGACACCATTAATGCAGATGGCTCGACCAACTTATTTGTTGTCCTGAACCTAGCAACTGGAGCAACTATTTTGGCACGCCCAAGGCCTTGCCATGCATAAGAAGAGTTAGACAAGTAAATTAAAAGCAGATCAGCCATCTCGTAGACCAAGAAAAATGCAACTAAACGCATACTTCGTACTTGAACAACCGCTCTCCCCTGAAAGGTTTAGCAGTCGTACACACGGATACCCGTCAATGGCCATGATCACAAGCAGCAGAACAAGGAACAAGACTCGAAACAGTAGTGTAGAAATACCACAATAGTAGAGCAAACACAAGGAAGAGTTTCAGTACTCGGACTGCTCAGTTACAGCAATATGGTCGAGATTGCAGGCTTCTAAAATCTCTGCACAAAATTTTGAACAGGCCGCTGCTCAATTGGTGCAACTATCTGGACAAAAACAAATATAAAAATTGCAGATTTTGCAGCTTAACTGGAGCTTCAACAAAGCAAAGAAATAAAGTAATGAAAGACATGAAAAAAACAATAGAAATATTAGAATCATTAAAAAGAATGCAGTGGTGAGGAAATCAGTTTAGTTCAAATA
Source organism: Nicotiana knightiana (assembly GCA_005239525.1). Classification (NCBI taxonomy): domain Eukaryota; kingdom Viridiplantae; phylum Streptophyta; class Magnoliopsida; order Solanales; family Solanaceae; genus Nicotiana; species Nicotiana knightiana. The sequence continues at coordinate 16,932 of ML436743.1, read as the reverse complement.
TTTAATCTTTATACTGTACAAATTTTGATTTATATCTATGTATATAGTTATTATTTCATTTATTTTTTCTTTACATTGAACACAAGATGCCTTACTCCCTACTTATGAAGTACTATTAATTTTTTTAGAATCAAAATAGTATATATTTTCTTAAATAACAATTAGGATTTAAAATTTGTAAGTTGATATAAGTCCAAATTTCGACATTGATACATTGTATAAGTCCAACAAATAGTTCACCTTAAGCATATAATGGTTTCCAAGAAGAACACTATTTGACAGGAGCAACAACAATTCACTTTCCAAATACAATAGTTGTAAGCTATTAACTAATACATTACTCCATAATCTATCTCCAGAAAGCCCCTAAACACAAGTTGCAGAACCCAACATATCCAACATGTTGTCTATATTCACACACTCCAAACTATACTAATATACATAAAATTAGAAGTGAAAAGAAAAAAGTTCATCTTTACCTTCGTTAACATGATTACTATAAAGTTGTTTTCAGCAACTTTGTTTTCTTCCAGTGTCGTAGACTGATACAAAAGTGATGGTTATGAACCTCGGTGATGACCTTATTTTTGTTGATGATTACATTGGAGGGAAGCTAGTACTGATAAATACTGGCAACAATTTATGCTGATTGAGAATTTATTTTGTGCTTTTTACTCAAATTAGATTGTTAGACTTGGAGTAATGCTAATCTTGTTCGTTCTGTGTCTATGATAAAAAAATATAAACATCGATGGTACTATTTCTTGAGCACATTACATAGTAAATTTGTTTGTTATGCAGCCATTGCAGGTGTAGCTGCGCATAACAGTCACAAGTTAAAAAAGGAAGCTTCCTGAGTAATCTCAGATGAGTCTCGAGATGCACTACCTTTAATTTCATCTTCAACATCCAATGAGTAGACATGATGGTTGAATGCAGGAAGGTTCAATGCACGCCGGCTGGACACAGTAACCAGACTTCTTCCTCAGAAGATCCGACTCCAGGAATGATGTCTTGACCAGCGTTGGGCTAAAAGCACAACAAAGTGACAGGTCAAAGTCTGAAATCATTATATGTCCATCTTCTCTAACAAGGACATTTTCTGGCTTAAGGTCGCGGTAGATAATCCTAAGCATATGGAGATACTCTAGAGCTAGAAGGACCTCAGCAACATAAAATCTGAAAATGGAGACAGTTAACAATCAGCAACATAGACCATGTCAATAAAACACTTGATATGGTAAAGAGTATTCTCTTCACAAAGGACGCAGTAGACTATATTTCTTAGGTAAACTATTATTCTAGTCGAACCAAAGGATAATTTTGTTTGCTGGAGAGAAAATTAAAATTTCATTTCTAATCTCTAATATGAATCCTTGGAGTAGGAGCAAGAAACCAGAGCTCCCTAAAGGAAAAAAGGAGAGAAAATTTGGTAACTTGATGGCGAGACACAAAACAATTGAAAAGTTTGAACATGAAAAACAAACGGCATCACATGTAATAGACTTATTACTCAACAACGGCAAATGGAGAACCAAGACATTCTCAAAACTGCAAAAGATGCTCCTAAAACCTTGGTAAGGAAAGCGGGTAGTTATTTCCTCTAAGCTTGCAACAAAATTTAAATGCACTTGTGCATTATGTCACTCGTACAGCAGCATAAGGTTCAATGTGTGTTTGACTACATAAATATGCATGCTCCAAACACCAGTAGAGTATATCCTACGAACTGAAAGAAAATACTGATAACTTATTGCCTTAACTTCAGGGCAATATTCAAAAACTGCAAAACTGAGGATCTAGAGATAACAAAATCAGAGGAACTTCCACATTAGAGCAACAACTAGACTACTTTATTGAAACAGCCCCATCTTTAAGGACCTTTCCCTGGTGGATAAGCATTTGTTGCCAGCAGGATAAACATCTGAGTCCTGAACTGTTTCTATGTTCTTATTCACATCGGCAACCTTGTCTTCATATGAGCCCTTAATATGTAATCCAATTTTTAATATCTAATCCTAAAATGAGTAAGACCATCAAATTGAGACTCCATATGGATCAAAAGTTTGGGGCCACTTTCTTACATTAAAAGTTCTCAATGAAACATTCCAAATTAAGACTCCTTGTTAGTTTCTTCTTCTATTTCCTTTTTACTTTTGTTGCATGTAAGTGAATACTCCAATATTTTGAAAGTAACTTGTACAAACACCACATGCTACTGCAACTTCGCCAAATTATGAAAAGATCGGAGTAATAAGTTTACTAGTAGTATTCAATACCATATCCTTGTGCTAAAGAATAGCAGCATGTCACCCTTAGAAATTCTTCGACATGCTTGGGCAAAGGAGCAGCTCCAGAAAGCATGCGACGAACTCGTCCACCAAATGCTAGTTTGATCTGGCATGAAAAGTATATGCAAATAAGTCAATCAGATTAAGGACAAAGTAAATGCTAGGGATCGGCTAGCAAACCTTTTCAAAAACCAGCCTGTCAAAGCGAGGAGCTGCTTCATCTTGTCTTAGTCCTTTCTCCATATTCCTTAACTTGCTGGAAAAAAATATATGTAATGCTTAATATATAATAGAAATGAAGGGAAAAAAATGCAAATAATGTTGATCTAAGCCCAAAAACTTTATAAAAGGACGTACTAGTTAAATGCATATTGGAAAAGCAGCTTCTTTAACAAAACTCCAGCTTCAATTTTATCCATCACACCTGAATATCCCATGCCCGAAAACAAAAATTATAGATAAGAAATAGGAAAATATTTCATACTAGCAAAAACTAATTGATGCCAAAAATTAAGCCTGAACTTTGTTCACTGAACAGTAGATTAGAGACCTGTGTATATCCTGTCAAAAACTCTTGGAACTCCACAAAATCCCAGCCATAGTTAAAGAAGCAAGACGCACGGGTTTGCGCATGCATCAAATGCTTTAATTTCAAAATGGCTTATAAGATCATCTGCAATTCCAAGAGGGCTAGCAGTTATCAATGGCGCCTCGATATTTTTTTCCCCAGCATAGGTAAGCTACATTTCGCGTTTTAGGTAGCATTCGCTCATAACTAAGAGCATAGCAACACAAATCAAATGTGAATATTATTTTTAGATATGTCTTCAAACCAAATATGAATACCATTCTAAATATACTTATAAATCAAATAATATATAATAAACACTACTTACTTTTGTAATACTATTACCTTCAGGTAAAGCAACATATTAAATAAATTTTCTATTCAAACATGTATTTGTCAGCTGCTAAGTAGCAATATTTGACTCTACTACATCATCAATTATATGGTCCGTAGCCAGTTGTACATACTCATCACCATCACCAAAAAGTTGTTCGAGTTCTTGCTCTTGGTACGGTTCATTCTCATATACTTCATCTTCCACTACTTCTTCTCCCATATCATACATATCTCTTGGCTTTATATTCATAGCAACACTCCACCCTTTATTGACAACATCATCCACATAGTACACCATTTGTTCTTGAGATGCTTCGATGTAAGGCTCATGTTCTTCATGTTCACCGGTATGAATCAATCTATCAAAATTAACACAATTTAAGTTCCAACGATCCTTTTTATATCCTCTATCTCGAGCAGAATCAACCCATCTACATTTGAAAAGAACAACCTTGAACCGACCATTATAATTAATCTCAATATTATCTTCTAACTTCCCATAATATGGTAACTCAGCTTGCCTTAAATTTCCGTCACTATTACTTGCAACACATGATGTTTTAGAAGTTAAGAAAACTCCACTATTCTGTGTTGTTAGACCTTCTTCTCGAGCCAAAGTTTGAAATTTGGACCCATTGATGTTATATGTAGTAAAACGTCTTGCAACTACCGATGGACCTCGTGCGAGAAACTTTAGATCAATAGACATCTTATCTATTGTGTCTGGATGCACAATTTAAATCAAAACAAAATTGTCTTAGTGAAGTTTGCTCATTCAAACCAAATGTAAACAATAACTAATGATTACTTACTCACCCACTTTTGGAACCAATCAACAAACTCTTTATTAACTCTCCTCTCTATCTTTGTAGGTGAAGGTCTTCTTCTTGAACTCCTCCTTATGTACTGTCTAAACTCACTATATGAAATAATTACATTAATGTTAAAGAAAAAGACTAGCATACTCAAACATTGCAATAATAAAGAATATAAAGTTTGTACGAGTTACTCACTCCACAAATGGCGTGACTATTGCACAATTCAGAAGCACATATCGATGAGCTTGTAGTTACTGCATATCAGTTAAAGGGAATGTAATCGAAGCTGATGCAGGTTTACCTAATTGAGGAAATATAGAAGATGTTCCAGAAGGCTCAGTGACATTTGGGTCATCACGAACACGCCTAGGTCTATTGAATCTTGTCTCAATATCCTCAATATACCGAGAACAAAAGGTAAGGGACTCTTCAGCTAAGTAACCCTCAGCTATAGAACCCTCTGGTTGTGTTTTATTCTGTACAAAGGACTTAAAATGTCCCAACTCCCTACAAAAATAATAGGCCATAAGTGTACAAACTAATTCAAGTGACCAGAATGCTAGTATATTCAAATTAGAAATATTAATGTTTTACCTCTCGACGGGATACATGTTTCGATGATGAACCGGACCTCCGAGTTTTGCTTCCTCTACTAGATGGACAGACAAATGAACCATTACTGTAAAGAATGTTGGAGGAAATAGTATCTCTAGGTGGCAAAGTGTGCTTTCAATGCGCTCTTGGAGCTTATCAAGCTCTGAAACATTCAAGGTTTTGATAGAAAGGGCTCTGAAAAATGAGTTGAAGTCCACCAAAACTGCAACTACATGGTCAGGCAACACATTGCGGATCGCCAATGGTAGAAATTGCTCTAAAATAATATGGCAATCATGACTTTTCAACTCAAAAATCTTTTTCTGTACCAAATCAACACAGCTAGAAATGTTACTTGAGTAGCCATCTGGTACTTTAATATTCTTCAAAGTTGTAAGGAACAACTTTTTAGTGTCCACCTTCTTTTTTTTATCAATCATACGGGAAAACACAGCAAGGTGATATTTCCCACTATCATCTGGCCAAAGATCACGCCTTATACCCATTTCTTTTAGATCCTTTCGGGCATTAATATTATCTTTTAATTTCGATTTATCATGGAGCAGCGTATATATGATATTGTCACATATATTTTTTTCAATATGCATAAAGTCTAGATTATGATGCAACAAATTAGATTTCCAATAGGGCAGTTCAAAGAATATACTTCTCTTGTTCCATTGCTTAGTTGCTCGTCTAAATCTTTTCCCTCTACAATTCAACTCTGCTCCTCTCCCTTCTTCGATTTGTCTCAAAATGGTAGACCCTGACAATTTTAATGGTGGATTTCGCTCCTCTGTACTTCCATTAAAGCGTACTTGGTTCAACCTAAACCTGTGATTTCTTCTCAGAAAACGTCGATGGCCCATAAAGCACCACTTTTTACTATGACAAAGACGATAAGGTTCTGTGTCAAAGTTACAAGTTGGGCAGGCAAAACCAGTATGTGTGTTCCAGCCAGATAAGATACCTAATCCAGGAAAGTCACTGATTGTCCACATAAGAGCTGCATGCATTCTAAAATTTTCATTCAACGATGAGTCAAACATTTCTACACCATCATTTCATAACTCGCGTAATTCCTTCACGAGGGGTTGTAAGTACACATCTATATTATTTCCAGGCATGTGCTTCCCTGGAATGATCATTGATAAGATGAAGGAGGTGTGCTTCATACACATCCAAGGAGGTAGATTGTATGGAATCAAGAAGACTGGCCAAATACTATAGGTAGTACTCATTGTTCCAAAAGGACTGAAACCATCACTAGCAAGGCCTAAGCGAACATTTCGAGGATCCGAAGCAAATCCAGAATGAGTCCGATCAAATGTCTTCCATGCCTCACCATCCCTTGGATGTCTCATCAACCCATCAGCATTATTGCCTGAAGCATGCCATTGCATATGTTCAGCAGTCTTACGACACATAAATAATCGTTGCAATCCTCGTTTCAGTGGAAAATAACGCAAAACCTTTGCAGCTTGCTTTTTTTTCTTGTTAGGATTCCATTTTGATGTACCACAATGCTTACATGCTTCCAATTCTGAATCACCTTCCCAGTATAACATACAATTATTTGAACATGCAGGTATCTTGGTATAGTCAAGGCCATGTTTGCTAATGGTCTTTTCTGCCTCATAAAAGGAAGGAGGTAACTTTGCATCTTCAAATGCATCTCTCAACAAATCTAGTATCATAGTCATTGCCTTGTCACTTAATCCACAATAGACCTTTATATGATACAATTTTATTAAAAACTCTAGCTTTGTGAACTTGCTTCCGTCATACAATGTTTCACTTCCATCTTTGAGAAAATCATGAAAGTCACCAGAATCCTCCATATGCCCCTCATTTGATATTTCATTTGAGTCCAATGGTTGAGATATCCCGACATCAGTCGCTTGGTGCCTATAGTCCCCAAATGCATCATTAATCATTGTTTCTATTGGATTTTCTGGGTGAATCTCTTGCATAACATCTCTATCTCCGGAAGGCTCTACTGCCAGTTTCTCACCGTGAAGATTCCAAATAACATAATTTTGAGGGAATGGCTTACAAATCAAATGATCCTGCACTATCTCTCTAGTTTGCCACTTGCCAAAGCCACATTTAGGACATGGGCATCTAATTGAATCTTCCACAGCCGCATTCTTAAACGCAAAATCAAGAAATTTATCCAAACCAAGCAAGTATTTGTTTGTGTTCCGTGGCTTTCCAATCCATGATTTATCCATTGAAAAATGATAAATAAATTAACATGAACCCTTTTAGAATATACCTCAAAAGCAGCCCTCAGCCCGCGGGTACCAGAAACTGACAGAGGACAGGAAGAACCAGTGAAGAATTCCCATAAACGGACTCCTTATATATCAGTTTGTTCATATAGCAGAGGATAACAAGCAATAGAAAAAAGAGGGTCAGAACCACAAAGGAAGAAAACCTAAGAATTTTGATATTTCCCACTATTACTGTTCATGGAGGATCGGCGTGCGCTTTGCTGCTTCCAATTATTTAAAAGCTTTAACAATTAGTATTATACTGATATAGGGAATTTTTCTGAAAACCAAAAAGGGCAAGGATTTTGTTTTCCTGTAAACTTTTAAAAAAGGGAAAAGAACGTTTAGAGTTAAGAAAACTTTGGAGCACTAAATAGCTTTTCCTCCATTCATTTATTTTAGTGCTTACTTACTAATTTAGGAGTTTATATAAATAATTATAAATTAAAATTAAATAACAAAATTTAAATTATATTATAAAAATTATAAAATACATAAGCTCTTGAAAATAACTAATACGTCAACTTAAATTTTTATTCCAAAAAGTCAACGTGGGGCCCGCCCTTCGAAACCTGACATAATTTTCATGAAATCCGAACACACATCCCGATACGAGGTCAACCATATCAATTTTATCCAATTCCGATAAAGACTCGACCTCCAAATCTTAAACAAGCACAAATATTCAAGTTGATTAGATATTAGTAAACAAGAACCAAAAAAAAAATAAACAGCAAGAAGAGATACATAGTTCAAGTTCAAGACAGTAGATACCGACTAAAACTTTTGAATTTGGCCGAGTATTTGTGTAACAATCTAAAATATAAACACTTTAGGATATAAGACACTTACCTAAGTCAAAGTCGTGCAGAACTCCTCCTATTTTTCGATCTTCATCCTCAAAAGGAGCAAGATCTTCCACAAATTCACCCGAAGGAGGAAGCGATGTTGCNTTTTCGGATCTTCATCCTCAAAAGGATCAAGATCTTCCACAAATGCACCCGAAGGAGGAAGCGATGTTGCTGAAAAGATCAAGAAAACTCTTGCTCTGCTTGACCTCTTCGGATCCAAGCACTCTGATGTGAAGGAAGATGATGACACTTCAAATGATGGATCCTCCCCACTTACACCACATAGCGTGAGCCAATCAAGGATCAATCTATGTAAAAATCCATGCTACTCTCCATCGTCCATGACAATCATGCAAGCCATGGTAACAAACACTTCATCTGTGGAGGAGCAGTTGGCAAACTTGACGGAAGCAATCACTGGCTTGACCAAGTGCATGAAAAATCAAGATGCTAGAATCGACAAGCTAACAGATAGAGTGGGAATATTGATGGAAGAAGAATCCACCCATGCACTTGGAAAACTCCCAGAAGTCCAAGATATTGTTGCTCCCCCATGACAAGTTGCATCCACTAAGGAAATTCCAGTCTCTTCGGAAGGGATAATTCCAATCAATCAACTAAAGGAGTTTATTGAAGGGACTATAAAAAACAAATATGAAGTTGCTTCCAAGTCCTCCTTTACCTATGCAAAGCCGTACACTTCAAGGATCGATATGTTGAAGATGTCTGCTGGCTATCAACCTTCAAAATTTCAACAGTTTGATGGCAAAGGCAATCGAAAGAAGCATGTGGCGCACTTCGTTGAGACATGCAACAATGCTGGGACTTATGGAGATTACCTTGTCAAGCAGTTTGTCCACTCATTAAAAGCAAATGCTTTTGCTTGGTACCCGAACCTCGAGGCTGGATCTCTTGATAGCTGGGATCAACTAGAGCAAGAATTCCTCAATCGATTTTATAGCACGAGACGTACTGTGAGTATGATAGAACTCACAAGTACTCGTCAACGGAAGAGTGAACCAGTTATCGACTTTATCAATCGTTGGAGGAATGCAAGCCTAAACTGTAAACACAGTCTTAGTGAAGCTTCTGGCAAAAAGATGTGCATCCAAGGTATGCATTGGGTGTTGCGCTACATCTTGCAAGGTATCAAGCCTGGTACATTTGAAGAACTTGCAACTCGTGCCCATGACATGGAATTGAGCATGGCCTCTGCTGGGAATGAAAGGTTTCCCATCTATGAACCTCGCAAAGGGAACGACAAGCAAGAAGTCAGAAAATGGAGCAAGTTTGTACCGAGATCTGAAAATAAAGAAGCTGTGAATGTCAACACATCACTTGTGAAGTTCACGACGAAGGTGAGCAAGAAGCAGAGTATGAAATCCACTTCGTTTCAAGATAAGCCAAGTGGAAAGTTGACTCCAAAAGAAATGCAAGAGAAAGGTACCCATTTCTAGATTCTGATGTGCGGGCTATTTTTGAAGAACTCCTCGAGTTAAATATCATTGAGCTTCCAGAGATGAAGCGACCAAATGAAGCTTAGAAAATCGATGACCCAAACTACTGCAAATATCATCGACTTGTGAGCCATCCTCTGGAGAAGTGATTTGTCTTCAAGAACAAAATTATGGACTTGGCTCGTGAAAAGAAGATCGTGCTTGAAGATGAGAAAGCAAGCGCAAAACAAGTCTCTATCATATTTGGCTCATTCAATTCATACGAATTATGTAGTTCCAAAGAAAGTAAAGATGAAGAATTACTGGAGAACTACAAGGTTGAAGACGGTCAACCTGAGGATGATGAAGGTTGGACGCTGGTGACTCGTCGTAGGCACCACAAAAGGGGCCCACGAAAAGGATCAATGGAACAACCAACGGGGAAGATAATGGTGAAAAGACCTAGGAGATGGAACCCAGTTAAACACGTAAAGAAAGCGAAAGTGGAGGTGCACCACCCTCAAAAGCCATGACATCTAGTGACCTTGGAGGAGTTTTTACCAAGTTGGTTCTGCACGAAGATTTCCCATGGGGGTATTGATGCCACTTGTTGCCATACTTAAGAAGTTCATGCTTGTGAGGAAAAAGTCACATTCACAAGTGACGATCTTCTGCTAGGTGACACTCATCATAACTGCTCATTCTACCTGGTTGGCTATATGCGTGATGAAAGGGTAAACCGAATTTCCGTTGATGGAGGATCCTCAGTGAATATTTTGCCAATTCACACTGTGAAACAACTTGGTATTCCCATGAACGAACTCTCAGAAAGTCGTGTGATGATCCAAGGATTCAACCAAGGGGGGCAAAGAGCCATAGGCGCGATCAGGCTGGGAATCACGATTGAAGATATGCAATCAAGTGCATGGCTGCATGTGATAGATGCGAAGACTTCATACAATGTCTTGCTTGGAAGGCCTTGGATACATGAGAATAAAGTAGTTCCGTCTACCTACCATCAATGTTTAAAATACTATGAGGGTGAAGTCGAGAAGAAGATAACTGCCGATGATGCGCCATTCACTGAGGCAGAGTCACACTTCGCTGATGCAAAGTTCTACTTGAAAAAACACATTGTGAAGGAGCTAAAAGTTGATGATGACATAAAAAGCAAGAATGGCGAGCCCATAAGAGCTGAGGTAACTATCGGTAAAGCCAAAGTTGTTACTGAGGAGGTACAACCCAACGTGAATAAATCTCATAGAGGGGATATTGCATCTTATGGCAAGAAAGTAAGTCTTGAGCTCCAATATGTCCCTAAAAGGAAGAAAGACGAGGTCGAATCATCTAATCTCCAAACGAACACACTAAATGAGTTAACTCTTCCAGTGAAACGAATTGAGGCAGTAAAGTTGTCCTCGAAGCCGCTTGCAGGGTTTGTAGCTCAAAATCGTTTGCAGAATGTGGCACTCCCTACAAAGTGAACAGATGAAGGCTTTGATCCTAATTCTTACAAGCTATTATCAAAAGCTGGATACAATCCTGATGAGCCATCAAAGTTAGGCAAGCTCCAATAAGAAGTTGCAACGAGGCAACCACGCGAAGGTTTGGGATACAAGAAACCGTCATAAGTGCGCATATCCATCAGAAGGGCGAGTAGCAATCACATCACTGTAGAAAATGAATATGCCGCTTCTAACAGGCCTTCCATTTTTGACAGACTTGGAAAATCAACTGTGATGACTTCCGTATTTGAGAGATTGGGTCAATTAAAGAAGGTGAATAAGTTCCAGCGAAATTATCAAAATACAAGAACACCCGCTTTGCCCAAAATTCAAAGGGTCTCTGAAGATTTCCAAAGTTTGGTTCCTTCTAGAATGAGGCGACAGACAGAAGTCATGGTTTCGTGTGATGAAGTACTGAAGGTGAATCCATACACTGTGGTATACACTAAAGAACGTGATGAAGACGAATAAAGTGTGGCTTCTTCGTATCATGTTATTGCACAAAGCGAGCATAGTGTTTTATCTCTAATGGAGGATGATGAGAAATTGGACGATGTTTCATCGTGTTATCACATATCCTTCAACGATGGGGACCCTCAAGAAAATGAAGATGCGAAAGATGCTCCCCCGGAACTTGAAGAAGGGGTGAAAGCAACTGTTGATGCTTTAAAAGAAGTTAACCTTGGCACCAATGAAGAACCAAGACCCACCTACCTAAGTGCTTTACTAGAAGTTGATGAAAAAAGCACCTATATTGAGTTACTCAAGGAGTTTAGGGATGTCTTTGCTTGGAGTTACAAAAAAATGCCTGGCTTGGACCCTAAAGTGGCAGTTCATCACCTTACGGTCAAGAATGGCGCTCGTCCTGTTAAGCAAGCTCAAAGGTGCTTTAGGCCAGACTTGGTTCCCCTGATTGAAACCGAAGTTAACAAACTCATTGAAGCGGGATTTATTCGGGAGGTTAAATACCCAACATGGGTTTCAAGTATTGTCCCTGTAAGGAAGAAGAATGGCCAGATTCGAGTATGTGTTGACTTCATGGATATCAACAATGCGTGTCCCAAAGATGAATTCCCGCTTCCTATTCCAGAGCTGATGATCGATGTTACTACTGGTTATGAAGCAATATTTGTCATGGACGGTTCGTCGGGCTATAACCAAATTCACATGGCACCAAAAGATGAAGAGCTTACTGCATTCCGCACCCCCAAGGGTATTTATTGCTACAAGGTGATGTCTTTTGGCTTGAAGAACGCTGGTGCTACATACCAAAGGTCTAAGCAGAATATTTTTGACCATCTTCTCCACAAGAATATCGAATGCTATGTTGATGACTTGGTGGTAAAATCAAGAAAGAAGGGCGACCACTTGAAAGACTTGAGAATGGTATTTGAGGTCCTCTGGAGGTACCAACTTAGGATGAACCCATTGAAATGTGCCTTTGGAGTTACTTCTGGAAAGTTCCTTGGTTTCATTATCCGACATCGAGGGATCGAAACTGATCAAGCCAAAGTGGATGCTATTTTGAAAATGCCTGAGTCTCGGGATATTCATGAATTGAAAAGTCTGCAAGGAAAGCTAGAATACCTTAGGAGATTCATCTCGAACTTAGCTGGAAGGTGCCAACCATTTAGTTGCCTCATCAAGAAAGGCATTCCTTTCAAGTGGGACCAAGCTTCTAGCAACGCTTTCGAAAGTATCAAAGCCTACTTGATGAAGCCTTCAGTTTTAGCAGCTCCTATACCTGGAAAGCCATTGATACTATACATTATGGCGCAAGAAAGATCTGTTGGAGCATTGTTGGCCCAAGAAAATAGCGAGGGGAAAGAAAACTCCCTTTACTACTTGAGTAAGATGAGACACCAAATTAGCTGAATTATTCGCCAATTGAAAAGCTGTGTTTGGCACTAGTCTTCTCAATTCAAAAGTTGAAGCACTACTTTCAAGCTCATGTTGTCTGTCTTGTTTCCAAAGCAAATCCCATCAAGTTCGTGATGTCAAAACCTGTTCTTAGTGATAGACTAGCGAGATGGTATCTCCAATTTCAACAATTCGAGATCTTGTACATCCCTCAAAAGGCTGTAAAAGGACAAGCATTGGCAGACTT
>ML436742.1:0-12114 GCA_005239525.1 Nicotiana knightiana | reverse complement strand
TTTGAGTCAAGTGGGGAAGTCTGCTAATGGTAAGTTGGTTGCAAATTTATGTAATGTGTTGTGCTCAGTTCGAGGTATACTGGTGAATTAGTTATGACTACTGCGGTTGAGATCGAGAATTATTCGAATGAATGAAAATTTTGCACAAGGTTCGTGTTATACTTTATGGGTGTATAAGAATCATGTAATGCCTTGATTTGTTATTGGTAAAAGATGTAATGTGCATGGGGAAGGAATTGATTTGATTTCATTAATGTGGGGTTACTTCCTGAGGTGTTGGAGTGCTCATAGAGCACAGGTCGTTCGGTCCGTTCGATCAATCTAATTGAGGTTTTAGTAGAGTGGATGACTCTCGAGAATGGTGCTGACGGATTCAAGGTTTAATATAGCAATTGAGAATCTTCAAGGTGTGTGTTGGGCTCGAGCTGAGATTTACGTTGGAGATTTACAGATTCAAGGTTGTGTGATCCTTATGTTGTTTGGTACCAAGTTCTCTTTTACCAATAATTGATATATCTTGCAATTTGAGTTTAGATCACTTGTGGGAGTTGGCACGACATTTGCAATGGTGAATGCGAGGTTAGAGATGATTGGGTATGTTAAATGGTTTGAGTTATATATGAGCTTAGGAATGATTTAGTTGAATCTCACTGTGGAATGGCGGTGGTGTTAGCGTATAGTCATTATGAGTTACTGTTTGTTTTGATCAATGGCTTTGATCCAGGTGGGGAAGTCTGCTAATGATAAGTTGGTTGCAAAGTTATGTGATGTGTTGGGTTCAGTTCGAGGTATACTGGTGAATTAGTTATGACCTGCTGGGGTTGAGATCGAGAATGATTCGAATGAAGGAAAATTTTGGACAAGGGTCGTGTTATACTTGTGGGTGTATAAGAATCATGTAATGCCTTGATTTTTTATTCGTGAAGGATGGTGCATGGGGCAGGAATTTATTTGGTAGCATTAATGTGGGGTTACTTGCTGTGGTGTTGGAGTGCTCATGGAGCACAGGTCGTTCCGTTCGATCAGTCTAATTGAGGTTTTAGTAGAGTGGATGACTCTCGATAATGGTTCTGACGGATTCAAGGTTAAATATAGCAATTGGGAATCTTCAAGGTGTTTTTTGGGCTAGAACTGAGATTTACGTTAGATATTTACGGATTCAAGGTTGTGTGATCCTTATGTTGTTTGGTAGCNGTGTTATACTTTATGGGTGTATAAGAATCATGTAATGCCTTGATTTGTTATTGGTAAAAGATGTAATGTGCATGGGGAAGGAATTGATTTGGTTTCATTAATGTGGGGTTACTTCCTGAGGTGTTGGAGTGCTCATGGAGCACAGATCGTTCGGTCCGTTCGATCAGTCTAATTTAGGTTTTAGTAGAGTGGATGACTCTCGAGAATGGTGCTGACGGATTCAAGGTTGAATATAGCAATTGGGAATCTTCAAGGTGTGTGTTGGGCTCGAACTGAGATTTACGTTGGAGATTTACAAATTCAAGGTTGTGTGATCCTTATGTTGTTTGGTAGCAAGTTCTCTTTTACCAGTAATTGATATATGTTGCAATCTGAGTTTAGATCACTTGTGGGAGTTAGCACGACAATTGCAATGGTGAATGCGAGGTTGGAGATGATTGGGTATGTTAAATGGTGGGAGTTATATATGAGCTTAGGAAGTATTTAGTTGAATCTAAGTGTGGTATGGCGGTGGTGTTAGCGTATGGTCATTATGGGTTATTGTTTGTTTTGATCAATGGATTTGAGTCAAGTGGGGAAGTCTGCTAATGGTAAGTTAGTTGCAAATTTATGTAATGTGTTGTGTTCAGTTCGAGGTATACTGGTGAATTAGTTATGACTACTGCGGTTGAGATCGAGAATTATTCGAATGAATGAAAATTTTGGACAAGGTTCGTGTTATACTTTATGGGTGTATAAGAATCATGTAATGCCTTGATTTGTCATTGGTAAAAGATGTAATGTGCATGGGGAATGAATTGATTTTGTTTCATTAATGTGGGGTTACTTCCTGAGGTGTTGGAGTGCTCATGGAGAACAGGTCGTTCGGTCCGTTCGATCAGTCTAATTGAGGTTTTAGTAGAGTGGATGACTCTCGAGAATGGTGCTGACGGATTGAGGGTTGAATATAGCAATTGGGAATCTTCAAGGTGTGTGTTGGGCTCGAACTGAGATTTACGTTGGAGATTTACAGATTCAAGGTTGTGTGATCCTTATGTTGTTTGGTACCAAGTTCTCTTTTACCAGTAATTGATATATGTTGCAATTTGAGTTTAGATCACTTGTGGGAGTTGGCACGACATTTGCAATGGTGAATGCGAGGTTAGAGATGATTGGGTATGTTAAATGGTTTGGGTTATATATGAGCTTAGGAATGATTTAGTTGAATCTCACTGTGGAATGGCGGTGGTGTTAGCGTATAGTCATTATGAGTTACTGTTTGTTTTGATCAATGGCTTTGATCCAGGTGGGGAAGTCTGCTAATGATAAGTTGGTTGCAAAGTTATGTGATGTGTTGGGTTCAGTTCGAGGTATACTGGTGAATTAGTTATGACCTGCTGGGGTTGAGATCGAGAATGATTCGAATGAAGGAAAATTTTGGACAAGGGTCGTGTTATACTTGTGGGTGTATAAGAATCATGTAATGCCTTGATTTTTTATTCGTGAAGGATGGTGCATGGGGCAGGAATTTATTTGGTTGCATTAATGTGGGGTTACTTGCTGTGGTGTTGGAGTGCTCATGGAGCGTTCGGTCCGTTCGATCCGTCTAATTGAGGTTTTAGTAGAGTGGATGACTCTCGATAATGGTTCTGACGAATTCAAGGTTAAATATAGCAATTGGGAATCTTCAAGGTGTGTTTTGGGCTAGAACTGAGATTTACGTTAGAGATTTACGGATTCAAGGTTGTGTGATCCTTATGTTGTTTGGTAGCAAGTTCTCCTTTACCAGTAATTGATATATGTTGCAATTTGAGTTTAGATCACTTGTGGGAGTTGGCGTGGAAATTGCAATGGTGAATGCGAGGTTGGAGATGATTGAGTATGTTAAATGGTTTGAGTTATATATGAGCTTAGGAATGATTTAGTTGAGTCTCACTGTTGTATGGCGGTGGTGTTAGTGTATGGTCATTATGAGTTACTGTTTGTTTTAATCTACGGCTTTGAGCCAAGTGGGGAAGTCTGCTAATGCTACGTTTTTTGCAAAGTTATGTGATGTGTTGGGTTCAGTTCAAGGTATACTGGGGAATTAGTTATGACATGCTGGGGTTGAGATCGAGAATGATTCGAATGAAGGAAAATTTTGGATAAGGGTCCTGTTATTTTTTATGGGTGTATAAGAATCATGTATTGCACGGCAAGGTCATTGGTGAATGCGTGGTTGGAGATGATTTGGTATGTTAAATGGTTTGAGTTATCTATGATCTTAGGAAGGATTTTGTTGAATCTTACTGTTGTATGACGGTGGTGTTGGCGTATGGTCATTATGCGTTACTGTTTGTTTTGATATATGTCTTTGAGCGAAGTGGGGAAGTCTGCTAATGATAAGTTGGTTGCAAAGTTATGTGATGTGTTGGGTTTAGTTCGAGGTATACTGGTGAATTAGTTATGCACTGCTGTGGTTGAGATCGAGAATGATTCGAATGAAGGAAAATTTTGGATAAGGGTTGTGTTATACTTGTGGGTGTATAAGAATCATGTAATGCCTTGATTTGTTATTGGTGAAGGATGGTGCACGGGGCAGGAATTTATTTGGTTGCATTAATGTGGGGTTACTTCCTGAGGTGTTGGAGTGCTCATGGAGCACAGATCGTTCGGCCTGTTCGATCCGTCTAATTGAGGTTTTAGTAGAGTGGATGAGTCTCGATAATGGTTCTGATGGATTCAAGGTTAAATATAGCAACTGGGAATTTTCAAGGCGTGTTTTGGGCTAGAACTGAGATTTACGTTGGAGATTTACGGATTCAAGGTTGTGTGATCCTTATGTTGTGTGGTAGCAAGTTCTCTTTTACTAGTAATTGATATATGTTGCAATTTGTGTTTATATCACTTGTGGGAGTTGGCACGACAATTGCAGTGGTAAATGCGAGGTTGGAGATGATTGGGTATGTCAAAATGGTTTGAGTTATATATGACCTTAGGAATGATTTAGTTGAATCTCACGGTGGTATGGCAGTGGTGTTAGCGTACGGTCATTATAAGTTACTGTATGTTATGATCTACGGCTTTGAGCCAAGTTGGGAAGTCTGCTAATGATAAGTTGGTTGCAAATTTATGTAATGTGTTGTGTTCAGTTCGAGGTATACTAGTGAATTAGTTATGACTGTTGCGGTTGAGATCGAGAATTATTCAAAGGAATGAAAATTTTTGACAAGGTTCGTGTTATACTTTATGGGTGTATAAGAATCATGTAATGCCTTGATTTGTTATTGGTAAAAGATGTAATGTGCATGGGGAAGGAATTGATTTGGTTTCATTAATGTGGGGTTACTTCCTGAGGTGTTGGAGTGCTCATGGAGCACAGGTCGTTCGGTCCGTTCGATCAGTCTAATTGAGGTTTTAGTAGAGTGGATGACTCTCGAGAATGGTGCTGACGGATTCAAGGTTGAATATAGCAATTGGGAATCTTCAAGGTGTGTGTTGGGCTCGAACTGAGATTTACGTTGGAGATTTACAAATTCAAGGTTGTGTGATCCTTATGTTGTTTGGTAGCAAGTTTCCTTTTACCAGTAATTGATATATGTTGCAATCTGAGTTTAGATCACTTGTGGGAGTTGGCACGACAATTGCAATGGTGAATGCGAGGTTGGAGATGATTGGGTATGTTAAATGGTGGGAGTTATATATGAGCTTAGGAAGGATTTAGTTGAATCTAAGTGTGGTATGGCGGTGGTGTCAGCGTATGGTCATTATGGGTTATTGTTTGTTTTGATCTATGGATTTGAGTCAAGTGGGGAAGTCTGCTAATGGTAAGTTGGTTGCAAATTTATGTAATGTGTTGTGTTCAGTTCGAGGTATACTGGTGAATTAGTTATGACTACTGCGGTTGAGATCGAGAATTATTTGAATGAATGAAAATTTTGGACAAGGTTCGTGTTATACTTTATGGGTGTATAAGAATCATGTAATGTCTTGATTTGTTATTGGTAAAAGATGTAATGTGCATGGGGAAGGAATTGATTTTGTTTCATTAATGTGGGGTTACTTCCTGAGGTGTTGGAGTGCTCATGGAGCACAAGTCGTTCGGTCCGTTCGATCAGTCTAATTGAGGTTATAGTAGAGTGGATGACTCTCGAGAATGGTGCTGACGGATTCAAGGTTGAATATAGCAATTTGGAATCTTCAAGGTGTGTGTTGGGCTCGAACTGAGATTTACGTTGGAGATTTACAGATTGAAGGTTGTGTGATCCTTATGTTTTTTGGTACCAAGTTCTCTTTTACCAGTAATTGATATATGTTGCAATTTGAGTTTAGATCACTTGAGGGAGTTGGCACGGCATTTGCAATCGTGAATGCGAGGTTAGAGATGATTGGGTATGTTAAATGGTTTGAGTTATATATGAGCTTAGGAATGATTTAGTTGAATCTCACTGTGGAATGGCGGTGGTGTTAGCGTATAGTCATTATGAGTTACTGCTTGTTTTGATCAATGGCTTTGATCCAGGTGGGGAAGTCTGCTAATGATAAGTTGGTTGCAAAGTTATGTGATGTGTTGGGTTCAGTTCAAGGTATACTGGTGAATTATTTATGACCTGCTGGTGTTGAGATCGAGAATGATTCGAATGAAGAAAAATTTTGGACAAGGGTCATGTTATACTTGTGGATGTATAAGAATCATGTAATGCCTTGATTTTTTATTCGTGAAGGATGGTGCATGGGGCAGGAATTTATTTGGTTGCATTAATGTGGGGTTACTTTCTGTGGTGTTGGAGTGCTCATGGAGCACAGGTCGTTCGATCAGTCTAATTGTGGTTTTAGTAAAGTGGATGACTCTCGATAATGGTTATGACGGATTCAAGGTTAAATATAGCAATTGGGAATCTTCAAGGTGTGTTTTGGGCTAGAACTAAGATTTACGTTAGAGATTTACGGATTCAAGGTTGTGTGATCCTTATGTTGTTTGGTAGCAAGTTCTCCTTTACCAGTAATTGATATATGTTGCAATTTGAGTTTAGATCACTTGTGGGAGTTGGCATGGAAATTTCAATGGTGAATGTGAAGTTGGAGATGATTGGGTATGTTAAATGGTTTGAGTTATATATGAGGTTAGGAATGATTTAGTTGAGTCTCACTGTGGTATGGCGGTGGTGTTAGCGTATGGTCATTATGAGTTACTGTTTGTTTTAATCTACGGCTTTGAGCCAAGTGGGGAAGGCTGCTAATGATTCGTTTTTTGCAAAGTTATCTGATGTGTTGGGTTCAGTTCAAGATATACTGGGGAATTAGTTATGACATGCTGGGGTTGAGATCGAGAATGATTCGAATGAAGGAAAATTTTGGATAAGGGTTGTGTTATTCTTTATGGGTGTATAAGAATCATGTAATGCCTTGATTTTTTATTGGTGAAGGATGGTGCATGGGGCAGGAATTTATTTGGTTGCATTAATGTGGGGTTACTTCCTGAGGTGTTGGAGTGCTCATGGAGCACATGTCGTTCGGTCTTTTCGATTAGTCTAATTGAAGTTTTAGTAGAGTGGATGACTCTCGATAATGGTTCTGACAGTTTCAAGGTTAAATATAGGAATTGGGAATCTTCAAGGTGTGTTTTGGGCTAGAACTGAGACTTACGTTGGAGATTTACGGATTCAGGGTTGTGTGATCCTTATGTTGTTTGGTAGCTAGTTCTCTTTTACCAGTAATTGATATATGTTGCCATTTGAGTTTAGATCACTTGTGGGAGTTTGCACGGCAATTGCAATGGTGAATACGAGGTTGGAGATGATTGGGTATGTTAAATGGTTTGAGTTATATATGAGCTTAGGAAGGATTTAGTTGAATCTCACTGTGGTGTGGTGGTGGTGTTGGCGTATGGTCATTATGAGTTACTCGTTGTTTTGATCTATGGGTTTGAGCCAAGTGGGGAAGTCTGCTAATGACAAGTTAGTTGCAAAGTTATGTGATGTGTTGGGTTCAGTTCGAGGTATACTGGTGAATTAGTTATGACCTGCTGGGTTTGAGATCGATAATGATTCGAATGAAGGTAAATTTTTGATAAGGGTTGTGTTATGCTTTATGGGTGTATACGAATCATGTAATGCCTTGATTTGTTATTGGTGAAGGATGATGCATGGGGCAGGAATTTATTTTGTTGCATTAATGTGGGGTTACTTCCTAAGGTGTTGGAGTTCTCATGGAGCATAGGTCGTTCGGTTCGTCCGATCTGTCTAATTGAGGTTTTAGTAGAGTGGATGACTCTCGATAATGATTCTGACGGATTCAAGGTTAAATATAGAAATTGGGAATCTTCAAGGTGTGTTTAGGGCTAGAACTAAGATTTACGTTGGAGATTTACGGATTCAAGGTTGTGTGATCCTTATGTTGTTTGGTAGCAAATTCTCTCTTACCAATAATTGATATATGATGCCATTTGAGTTTAGATCACTTATGGGAGTTGGCACGGCAATGTCAATGGTGAATGTGAGGTTGGAGATGATTTGGTATGTTAAATGGTTTGAGTTATATATGATCTTAGGAAGGATTTAGTTGAATCTTACTGTGGTATGGCGGTGGTGTTGGCGTATGGTCATTATGCGTTACTGTTTGTTTTGATCTATGTCTTTGAGCGAAGTGGGGAAGTCTGCTAATGATAAGTTAGTTGCAAAGTTATGTGATGTGTTGGGTTTAGTTCGAGGTATACTGGTGAATTAGTTATGCCCTGCTGGGGCTGAGATCGAGAATGATTCGAATGAAGGAAAAGTTTGGATAAGGGTCCTGTTATGCTTTATGGGTGTATAAGAATCATGTAATGCCTTGATTTGTTATTGGTGAAGGATGTAATGTGCATAGGGCAGGAATTTATTTGCTTGCATTAATGTGGGGTTACTTCCTGAGGTGTTGGAGTGCTCATAGAGCACAGGTCGTTCAGTCCGTTCGATAAGTCTAATTGAGGTTTTAGTAGAGTGGATGACTCTCGATAATGGTTCTGACAGATTCAAGGTTAAATATAGCAATTGGGAATCTTCAAGGTGTGTTTTAGGCTAGAACTACGATTTTCATTGGAGGGTGCCAAGACTTGTGGCATTTCAACATTATCATGGATTCTACATATCAGTGTCAGGAAGTTTAAGGTAGTGATGTTAGATTCACATGAAGTCTCTTCAAGGTAAATATTTTTAATGTGGTGCTTTTAGGGATAGTTGAGAGAGTATTAATGCGTCTTATGAGCCTCATACGGTATGGTTTTATGATTGGGTGTGAGTCTGGGTTGAGAATTGCAGTATTAGCGTAAGGAGAAGTACCAATTCGCAGGTAAGTGAAAAGCAACTTGGATAAATATGACAACTTGGTAGTAGGTCGGATCGGCATGGTAAGGGATGCAATTAGTTCTTTGGGTGTTCATGAGATAGTGAGTTTTTACAGGTGTTTCTTAGAAATGATCTTGGGTTTTTGTGACCTGCGTAGCTTGGTTGAGTTAGAAGGATTCAGTCCTAACGGTTTGGTGTTGTACAAATGGGATTCAGAGAGTTGATGATGGTTTCTACCACGGTTAGAGATGCATATTTTCTACTGGCATGAGGTGCAGGTGATGTATAGTGACTTTACTTCTAAATGGGACCAAATATAGAGTTCTTGGCTAGTTGGGTACGTAGTTGCTTTTGGCTATGAAGGGATCATGAAGTTCTCATATTCACCATATGATGGCATAGCGCATGCGGTATGTTGTGTAGGGTTGAGACTTGTATATGTGAGGTCACGGTTCAGTTCTGGGAGGAACGTCAAGAAATTTTGTAGGCAACATTAGCCGTTTCAGATGACTAAGTAGATGATATCACCAATTGTGTGGCTTGATGAGGATATATATTTTCCGAAAGGTCAATATGTGAAGTTAAGGGTGCTTCACTGGTATTGCGATGCTCTCTTGTTGGATCGACTGCTGGCATTCAAGATTGCTTGGTAACACTGAAGAATTATAGTAGTATCCCTCGTGGAATGATTGAGTATTAGGGATGCGTTATGTATTCGAGCGGTGGAGTTGATATCATATATAGTAATTGGTGCGCTTCATGACTTCGAGACTGAGAGTTCTCGTAAACAGGTTATTTTGTGGTAGTGGACTGTGAAGATGCGAGCAGCGCTTGTCAGACGTTAGTATGTACCATGATTCAGTCATTGTGAACTTTTTGGTGAGTTATCTATATGCATGGGTGACCAGAGTTGACTTAGGGTTATTGGTAGGTCAGTATGAGTGAGTGTTCTGCACCGGGTTGGAATTTTTGACCCCGAATTTCAATTGTTGAGGGATCTACCATTCCATTTTCGTTGAGTTTATTCATGTTCTAGGGTGGTGTATGAGTTACCCTTCTATGTTGCGAGGAGTTGTTATCATTGGTGATAGGCACATATGGTGCAGTTCTAATTGGGCTTTATAGCTAGATTTGAGTAAGGTAAGTAATTCGGTATTGCGGGATTGAGACGTATTGCTTATGTACTTTCTGATCCGTGTGGCATGGAATCGTCCGGTTTCCCCGTGGTTATGGAAATGTACTTGGAGTACTTGATGTCGAATTGCGCATGTTTATTGATTTTTTAGCCAGGTGACTGGAAGTATTTCATGTGACCCAGCGTTTGGATGGTATCACGCATTGTACCACAGTTATGTGGAGGTATGATCCTTGGTGTCAGATTCTTGTGTTTTGATTTTATCGATGAGTGTCAGGCTCTCAGCATGGTGTTTTGACGGTAATTGTTAATGGCGGTATTGTCCACTCATGTGAATCTTTTATATAATTTGATTACATTAGGATGTTGCTATTGAGTGCACGAGTTGCACAAGTTATGGCTTTGAATTATATTGATGTGTCATGTCATCAGAGTGGTCGTGTTGGATGAGAAGAGGTCATTGGATCTAGAATGAATACTGTCAGAATTAACTACAACATAGTTGAAAGGATAAATATCGGAAGTTGGCTTAGGAATCTGCTATAATTCCCGTTGGGAAGGGGGAGCTTCATGTCTGACTGATCGGATGAATGGTTGCTAGTTTCTTCGTGTTTCTTCCATCATCGGTACGTTATGAAAGTGCTCAAGAAAGTGTTTGCTTGATAAGAGGTTATTTACCCGTATTGGGTTGTTTGGAGTAGCTATTGTGATTAGGAGTCATCGATATGGGTGGTTGAGTCATGCGTTATAGTATGTGATTGCATCTTGGGTTACAGATATGGCTTCATACATCGTGTTCAGACTAATACAATTTATAGTTGGGGAATTTTAATCTTGTAAATCATTTCAGAAGTGGGAATTTGGTTCTAAGGTTTGTGAGCCAGGTTGGATTTTGAAATTTGAACTATTTATTGGACCTATATGGGATGGGGTGATGTGGAATCAGCCCCGGGGTATGTGTATGGTAGGGTTGTGCGTCAATTTGATAGTTTTTGAGATAACCCTAAGCACGTTCAAGGAAGAATGTATGTTTAAGTGGGGGAGAATGTAATGACCCGGTCGGTCGTTCCGAGAGTAATACCCCTATTTCCCCCGTTTCTGTTTCATTATATGTGGTTCAACTTCATTATGTTGTGATAGGTTGGTTGGCTCGGGTTCGGAGCGATTTCTTGATTGAAATGAGACACTTAGTCTCTTAACTTGGTTCAATAGTTGGAAAAGTCAACCGGAAGTTGACTTATTGGTAAATAAACCTCGGAATGCGGATTTTATGGCTCGGTTAGCTTCGTTAGGTTATTTGGGACTTAGGAGTGTGTTTGGAATGTATTTTTGAAGTCCGGTGGAGAATTAGGCTTGAATTGGCGAAAGTTAGCTTTTGGCGATTTTCGGTCGGCAGTGGAAAATAGCCTATCAGGGTCGGAATGGAATATCGAAAGTTGGAGCAGGTTTGAAAAGTCATTTTGGATATGTGTGCAAACTTTAAGGTCAATCGGCTGTGTTTTGGTGGTTTCGACATCCTTGGTGAAATTTAGAAATTTCAAAGTTCGTAGGCTTGAATTTGATGTGATTTTGGTGTTTTTGCGTTGGTTTTGGTGTTCCGAGGGCCCGAGTAAGTTTGAATGAGGTTATGGAATGTGTTGGTCTTTTTGGTACAGGTTTGGGGGCCTCGGGGGTGTTTCGGGAGGTGAACGGACCAAGTTTGGGTGTAAGAAAATTGTAGTTTGCTGGTGTTTTCAGATATTTCTCCTATGCAATCGCGGGGAATAGTATGCGATCGCATAGACTAGTTGTGAGGAAGAAGATTTTGTTCTATGTGATCGCCATAGTGGGAACGCGATCGAGATGTGAGGGGAGGGGGAAGGCTGTGCGAACGCGTGGGACCTGGTGCGATCGCACAAGTGTGAGGCGCATAGGCAGGTTGGGTGAGCTAATGCTTTTCGAACGCGGGGCTTGGGTTGCGATCGCGTGGGGGAGTGATGCGAGACTAAATTNTTTTATGCGCATTAATGATAAAATTACACTTGTTATGTGCTTAATGGAGTTTATTTCATGTGTAGGTGAAGTGGAGATGGAAACGGAGCTAAAAGGATGCAAATACGTCGAAAAATACGCGAAAGGAGACACCCGCGCGATAGCCGGGCGACAGAGCCAAATAGCCAGCCCCACCTGGCGTTAGGGCTGAAACGCCAGCCCTACCCTAGCGTTAGCCAGGCGTTACGGCTGAAACGCCAGCCCTTGCCTGACGTTAGCCAGGCCTTTGGGTCCAAACGCCAGGTCCCCAGTTTGGCCAGAAATCGAGTTTTGACGGGTTTAAGTGTTTCCCAAGTGAAATAGACATCTCCTACACAGATAGGGTTCACCCTAAACCTATAAATAGACTCCTAAAACACAATTACAGGGTCGTACAGTGAAGACCCCCAGCAGCATCTAAAGGACTTCCTATCAATTTGCAAAACTCAAAGGCAGCAAAACGTCACTCAGGAAGCAATAAAACTGTTGTTGTTT
>ML436739.1:0-16854 GCA_005239525.1 Nicotiana knightiana | reverse complement strand
TTTAAATTCTCCCTTGTGAATTAAAATTTTGTTATAGTACTGGTAGGGAGTCATGCCTGTTAGCTGATTCAACAATTTATGTATAAAAAAATAATGATAATAATATTAATAAATGAATAAACAATAATAAAAGTAATACTAATAATAAGTAATCAAATAAATAAATAAAAAAGGAAATTAATTAATTAATTATGCATGATTTGCCAAATTCGTGTTATAATTATTGAGCTTTGACCAACAAGGTATGTGCCCGCCCGGGTGGCGTTAAATGAGACACGTAGATTCGCGTATATAATTATGAGGCCTTCGTCAATCGCATTTCGTTATCAGTGTTGTGAAGGTTTGAAAGGAGATTTTTTTTCTTTGTTGACGTGAAGAAATTTGATGATTCTGTAAGTGATTGTGAATAACTATTAAGAAACATATTGAGCCGAAAAGATGTTCCATTAGAATGGTCAGGCGAGTGTGGGTTGAACTTTCAGAAACTTAAGATTAGCCTTGACTGCAGCGCCGGTGTTAGTGTTACCATCAGATTCGGATTCTTTCCCGGTGTATTGTGATGCTTCTCGAGTTGGACTTGGAGCAGTATTGATGCAAGGTGGCAGGGTGATTGTGTATGCGTCTTGTCAGTTGAAAGTCCATGAGAAGAATTACCTTGTTCATGACTTAGAGATGGAAGACATTGTTCATACCTTGAAAGGTTGGAGGCACTACTTTTATGGTGTGCAGTGTGAAGTTTTTACAGACGATCGCAGTCTCCAATACTTATTCAAGCAGCTAAAATGTACCAAGATTTGAAACAGCATTATTGGTGGAGAAGGATGAAAAAAGGACATTGTGGCTTATGTGGATCGTTGCTTAAATTGTCAGCAAGTAAAGTATGAGCATCAAAGACCTGGTGGTTTGCTTCAGCAGATAGAGATTCCTGAGTAGAAGTGGGAGCGTATCACTATGGACTTCGTTATTGGACCCCCACAGACTCAGAGGAAATTTGACGCAGTTTGGGTTATTGTGGATAGGCTGACTAAATCAACACATTTCATTCATATGGAAAGTACTTATACTATAGAGCGGTTGGCTGAGTTGTATATTCGAGAGATAGTTCGCCTTTATGTTGTACCCATGTCTATCATTTCTGATCAGGGTACGCAGTTTACTTCGCACTTTTGGAGAGAAGTTCAGCGTGAGTTGGGTACCCGAGTAGAGTTGAGGACAACATTTCACCCGGAGAGACTTCGTGTCGATCGAAAGGTCCGTGATGTGGCATTCATGATTGGAGCAGGTAGCTATTTTAGACCGGCAGGTTCGCCAATTGAGATCTAAAAGTTTTCCTTCAGTTCGAGTGCAGTGGATAGGCCAGCCCGTTTTGGCAGCTACTTGGGAGTCCGAGTCAGACATGCATAGTAGATACCCACACTTGTTCGCCACTTTAGGTAATTTTCTATGCCCGTTCGAGGACGAACGTGTGTTTTAGAGGTGGAGATTGTGATGACCCAAGGGGTCATTTTATAAAATTAGACTTCGTTCCATAATGAATAACCATAAAAAGAATAAAAATAAATACCTCGATTTGCATGCGCAGTCCGGGCATGAAATCGGAAAGCTTTTATGTGAAAATATGAGAAATAGTAATTTTTAGAATTTAAATTTGATAAAAGTTGACTTTGGTCAATATTTTGAGTAAACGGATCCGGATCCAGATCTGTATTCCGACGATCCCGGGAGGTCCCCAGTAAAATATGGGACTCGAGCGTATGCCCGGAAATGAATTCCGAGGTCCCAAGCCTTAGAAATCAACTTTTGAAAGAAATTGTTTTGCTGAAATGTTCATGAATTAAAGAAAAGAAATAATACTAAAAATCATTGGTATCGGATCCGTATTTTTGGTTTCGGAGCCCGGTACAGCTTTTTAATGATATTTTAAGGTTAACTGTGAAATTTGGTGAAAAACGGAGTTCGTTTGACGTGATTCGGACATCCGGTTGAGAAATTATGAACTTTAAGAGTTTTATTTGAAAATGATGAGTTTTGAGGTTTAGATCATAGATTTACATGTTATTTCCATGATTTTAGTGCACGAGAAAGTCCGTATTATGTTTCTAGACTTGCGTGCATGATTTGTTTAGAGCCCCAAGGGCTCGGGTGAGTTTCGGATAGGCCACGGGGTGTTTTACACTAGAAAATAACTACTAGTTTTTTTATGCTGGTGTCCAGGTATTTTGTTCTGTGCGATCACATAGGCAAGTCCGCGATCGCACAGAGTAAAGTTGGAGGTCATGTTTGGAACCTGTGCGAACGCAACACAATGCGTGCGATCGCGGAGCACAACCTGTGCCACCCTGTGCGAACACACAATATACAGTGCAAACGCACTGAGTTAAATCAGGCCTGGGAGGAGGGGAGGCCAATACCATGTGCGACCGCACCCCTCCCCATGCGAACGCACTGCACAATTTCACCTTACCCTGTGCAATCGCGTATAATTACCCGCGATCGGACAGTTGCCCAGCCCAGCTAATATAAATATCTTTTATAAACGGGCAGACTCTTTCTTCTCAAATTTTTCGAGGTGCCAGCCCTAAAAATAATTTTTCTTAGACAATCTTCATCCCCAATTCATAGGTAATCAATTCCAAACTTTGTTCTTTCAATTCCTTATTATTTTGCATCACTTTTAAAGCAAAAACAAAGAATTTTCATGGTAAAAATTTAGGATTTGGGTAGAATTAAGGAATTTTGTAAAAATTAAATTTTTATATCAAATTAAGGCCGGATTTCAAAAATAATAGCATATTTGGGTTCGTGGGTGAACGAGTAAGCGTAATTGGGTCCGAACCCCGAGTTTAGACCAAGCGGGCCGGGGGTCGAGTCTTCACTTTTTTTGAGAAAACTTAGGAAAAATTATATTTCAATAAAGTTAGTTCCTTTAGCATTAGTTAATGATATTAAGTTAATTTTGATTAGATTCGAGCAAGTTAGAGGTGAATTCAAAAGGAAAAAAGCAATAATTGAGCAGTAAGTGGCCTGCGGGATTGAGGTAAGTGTTTGGTCTAACTTTGACTTGAGTAAATAGGACTCCCCACTTGTTTGTTATGTGAAACGCATGGGCGTGGTGTATAGATGTGGTGACGAGTATCTATGCATCACCCAAATTGTCGGTTAAACATGACCCCCTTCCCGTTCCCCACTTATTTGATCATTATCTTAATTGTTATATGTTCATTATTGCTTCTA
Source organism: Nicotiana knightiana (assembly GCA_005239525.1). Classification (NCBI taxonomy): domain Eukaryota; kingdom Viridiplantae; phylum Streptophyta; class Magnoliopsida; order Solanales; family Solanaceae; genus Nicotiana; species Nicotiana knightiana. The sequence goes on along the minus strand of ML436739.1, from coordinate 13,620 downwards.
TGACTATTTGGCCTTGTTGATCTGTTGTTAGATATTGTTGTGATTATTTGGAAAGAGTATTGGTTGTTTGAGGTGATTTCCTTGTANTCATTGAGTTATTTCCAATTGTTGTTGTAAGTGTGTTAAAAATGTTGGCTGTTCTCTTGAGTTTGTCATAGTATATAAAGACTGAGCTGAATTGACAGCGTTACGGTGTTTACTTATATTCTGGTTGGTTTTATTGTGAAAATATATTGGTTAAAGCTTACGAGCTATATGATTTTTTTGTTAAATTATGAAAATAACAGTATTGTGAAAGGCTTGGCCTGAATTGTGAAATTCTTTACGAATAAATTAATATGATATGTCTGGTGGGAGCGGGTTGCACGCCGCAACAAGGAGTGATAAGGGTGGACAGGTAGGATCGGGTTGCACGCCGCAACAGGAGCAATAAGGGTGATATATTTTGGGAGGAGCAATAAGGGAAGACAGGTGGGAGCGGGTTGCACGCGCAACAAGGAGCGATAGGGAGGACAATTATTTTTACTGATTTTCAAAGAAAATAATGATTTGAAAAGCTAAATGTTTATTTTTACTGTTGTGTTTTTTTTGAAAAACAAAGATTTGAACTTTTCTATTTTATATTACTATTTTCATATTTTGGTACTACTTTTATTCAAAGATAAATTTTGGAAACTTGGAAATTTTTGAGGATTGGTTATAGCTGAGGCTTGAAAGAGGCGGTTGTGTTATTTTATTATGGTTGCAGTATTTGAATTGATGTGTTTGGATTTCCTTCCTGTTTTTTTTTTAATTATTGTCTCAGCTATATTTTTTTGTTTGTGTAGAATTGTTTTATTGTGTTATCGTATATATATTAATATCATAGGTTTATTGTTAAAATCCCCGCCTTAGCCTCGTCACTACTTCGCCGAGGTTAGGCTCGGCACTTACTCAGTACATGGGGTTGGTTGTACTGATATTACACTCTGTGATCTTTTGTGCAGATCCAGGTACTAGTCAGAAGTAGAGGATTCCAGGACGACCACCCGATTCATTTGGAGACACGAGGTACATATGCCGGCGTTCGCAGGTTCCGAGAGTCTTCTCCCATTTCTACATACACTGTTTTATATTATTCAGAACAGTCGCACTATTTCTTTCAGCCATTATTTATAGTATTCTTTAGTAGTTCGTGGATTGTGACACAAGACCTTGTGGTAGTCTTAGAGTTGTTCACATAATTAGTTCGTGATCCATTTTATTTAAATGGTTATTATTATTATTATTTTATTTTATTGTTGTTGGGAATTATTCTAATTAAGTTCCTTTAGAAGTTATTTATTTGTGCTTAAGTAATAAATTATGGAAATAAATTTGTAACGACCCGACCGGTCGTTTTGAACTCTAGCGCGTCGTTCAGCGGTTTGAAGTCGTGAGTATGAGCATGTTATTTTTAACCTACTATATATTCCTATAAAATTCCATAAATTAATTAGTGTTATAAACCTTTGTTGAATTTTAATGTCTATGTGCGAATTATTTGCATTGTATAAAATCATAATTTGTATTTTTAAATTCATAGATGATTTAAAGTTGCATGATTCAGTGCATAACTTCAATCATTTTATTGGAAAATTATTCTTCAAATAAGTATAAATGGTAACTAGAAATTTCACCTTTTAATTCACTCATTAATTAAAATTTAAACTAGAGTTAGAGCTAATTAATATATTATTTGTAATTAATCGAAGTAAATAACAACAAAAATGATGTTCCTTCGGCATAATGTAGATTTAAGGATTAATTGTTTAAGATTTAAATGATTAAGGGATGTTTAAACTAATTGATTTTACTCTTAATTAACTTGTCAATTAATTAGGCAAAGACTAACTTATAATTGATTACCACTTTTTTTTTTAAGTTTTAATTTAATTAAAGTGATTAGTTAGTTTGAGCTCAAAATCGGACCTGGGCTGGAATTGCCCAGGCCCAAGAATAGTTACCCACTAATGACCCAAATACCCAATCCAATCCTGACCCGGCCTGACCCCTCCATTACCCAAACAACCCCATTTAGAATAAGTAAGCTAATCCCAGCCGTTGATCTTCCCAGATCCAACGACTGGGAACTAATTATTCTTTTAATATATATATGTCTGAACTGAACCCCACCCCCCTTATTTCACCAAAGTTTAATCAACCACCCCTTCCGTCTCTATCCTCTATCTGAAGCCTCCGCCCGCCTCCGTCGTGTCCTCACCCATCTCCGCCGACCGGAAATCGCCTGCCGGCGGCAAAGCTTCTCCAAACCAGCCCAAAATTTTACCAGGTGATTCCCATTGCCTCCTCAATCACCTCCCATCATTTGTTTCTTCCAAAAACCAACAAAAAGCGAGGAATTTCAGATCTAAGAATCTGAAAACCCTAAAATTAATCCCCCGGCGGATTTAGAGACATTCAATGGCTTAGACCTTCATGGGTCAATTGCTTTTGACTAGGGCAATCGATTCATGAGGGTTTGATTCATTTTCAAACCCTACCGGAGTCCGGCCAAGGTCCGGCGACCTTCAGCTTTTCCGGCCAAGTTCCTTCAACTGGTACCTCCCCGTTTCTGATTTCTCTTCTGTAAAAAATCATCATGAATATGTCATCGTTCTAAATCCATATTTGTTTGTTGTCTTTCACTATTTTCCATATTTGTTGCATTGAATCGATCAAGTGTGAGTATTCATGTCTCGTGTGTTGAATCCGCACAATAGTTTGATTATGCTTTCATTATTTGAATCTTGATTAATCAGTTTAGGAATTCTTGTGGTAAAAGGTTCTGGATTTCATTTTTTAAGACCGGATCTCATGTCAATCATTTCTTTTAGGTTGTTTCAGTAATTTATTTTCTTTCTTTTTCTTTCTCTCTTTTTGTTTTCTTCGTCTCTCCTCGCTCATTGTTTGACTGTTACTATCCTGCTCTAGATTGACTAAGAAGAATCTAAAATAACAATTTGTTTAATCTTGATTAGAGCAGTGTTATCCTGTATTGCGATTTGAATTAGATGATTGAACTAAAACTAGATAATAATTAGCACAGTATTATCATGTTATTATGATTAGAACTGTGATCGAGTTTACTTGTCTAGATAATAATTTGGAATTGTTTTGTGCTGATTGAACTGAAACTTGATCTCTGCCTTTCTTTTCTTTGATTGTTGATTCTGTTTAGTGTTAAGTGAATATCAATTTAGGATTCCTTCCTAATTGTGTCATGCATAAGAGCTATTAGCTCTTTTAGGATTATTACTAGTTAATCTGAACCAGTGCAGGGCCATGAATTAACTTAGTTCAATCCTAAACTCAAGGCTGCCCTAATTAGTGATAACCTCCTAAAATACACTTGTTTAACTAGTTTAACTTAGGTTGATAGTCTCTTAGACAATTAAATAAGTCTTAAAAATCTGTTTAAGATAATTAATTTAGGTTTCATTAACTGAACAAATCATTTAACCTGAGTTAAGAAAACTGAGTTGACTAACCTTAATTAAGCCTAGTTAAACTGATCAATTAATTAATTTAAACCTAGGTTTAATAATTGGTTAAACCTCTAATTTTAGGTAATCAAATTAGATTAATTTAACTAAATCAGTTAGTTAAGTTAAGGAATTAAATTGATTGACCTACTTTTTTTAATTAACTTAAACATAGATAATTAGTATGAAAACTATCTTTAGGAATTTAATCAATTAACCTTTAATTAGTTAACCTAACCTTAGTTAAGAACAACTAGTAGTCACCTAAAGGACGTAAATAGTGTTAGTTAACTAGAGTTAAATGATAACCTAAGCGAGTAACCGTGATTACCCAATGGTAAATTCAGGGACTCCAAGGGGTACAACAGGTAATGTAAATTTAGGAAATCAGATTTTTAGGGTAAAAGGGTCTTTTAAGGGTTGGAAATTCTGGAATAAGGGGAGTTGTCCCAAAAGTTGAGGTTGACAGCTGCCCTATGTACTATTTCAGCTCATTAGACAGGGAATATGCTAGATAGATCTTATCCCCAAGTCCTTTATAAATACACCCATTTTTCACATTAGAAGGTGCTTTTTTTTTGGACATTCTATTTGACCCTCTTTTACACTGAGTTAGCTACTAAAAATATTTTGGAAAACACAGAAAATTTAGAGTAGTTTTCCTATTCATGAGAAGATTTCAAAAGATATTAGTATAACAAAAAAAAAATCTGATTTCTCTTGGAAAGTTCATCAAGAATCTACTTGGGTTTTCAACCTTGTTTCTCCTTCAGTTTCTGATTTTTTAAACTTACTTGGGTTGATTTTGGGAGCTGTGTTGGTTTGAGGTTGTTGTTTGTTTGCTGCCTGATTACTCTCTCTCTTCTAGCTGAATTTTCTCTTGGGCCTGACCTTTATGTGCTCAGGATTTTCTGTTACTTTTCTCTTCAAACAAGGTATGTAACAGCTTAACTTTATTGAAATGGTCAAATCTGAATTTTGTTCTTTTTCTTTGTTGTTTAAATCCTTCTCCTCTAGCTAAATCTCCTTTTCCTTTATTTTTGGTATGAAAAATCTAAAATGGGATGGGTTAATAGGCTGAATCTGAATGAGTGTTATTTATGAAATATCTGAACCCTTGGAATCATTCTGTTTAATTGTGATTAAGTCTTATTGATTTCAGAATGCTTTGAATTTGTGTAGTTAAAATAAGTTAGATGTTGGTTTTGTGTTTGCTTTAGTCTATTATTAAGATAATTTGCACTAGGGTAGATGAATTCGACCTTGTAATGGTCAAATTCATCCCATAGTAGTGCATAAACAATGGTTTAGTTGCTGAAAATCACCCTCTTAAGGGTATAAAATAGGTAATCGAAAAGGGCCTTAGAGTAAGGAATCTGGACTCTTTAAATGTCCAGATTCATTCTCTAACAAATGCCTAAATAATTAAAGTACCATATAGTTTAGAATTATGTTGATGTTGGCACTAGGGTAGATGAGTTTGACTTATTGATAGTCAAATCACCTTATAATAGTGCACAAAACAGCAGTATAAATGGTTGAAATTCACCCTTTAAAGGGTATAAAGTATGTAGTTAAGAAGGACATTAGGGTGAGAAATTTGAACCCTTGAACGGTCAAATTCATCCCCTACAAATGCCTAGATAATTAAAGTACCATATAGTTTAGAATTATGTTAATGTTGGCACTAGGGTAGATGAGTTTGACTTATTAATAGTCAAATTCACCCCATAATAGTGCACAAAACAGTAGTATAAATGGTTGAAATTCACCCTTTAAAGGGTATAAAGTATGTAGTTAAGAAGGGAATTAGGGTGAGGAATTTGAACCCTTGAACGGTCAAATTCATCCCTTACAAATGCCTAGATAATTAAAGTACCATATAGTTAGAATTATGTTAATGTTAGCACTAAGGTAGGTGAATTTGACTCTTTGATAGTCAAATTCGTCTCATAACAGTGCATAAGCAGTAGTTAACTTGCTGAAATTGTCCTTTCAAAGGATGTAAAATGGACAATCAAAGGCTTACTAGAGGAGAAAAATCTGGAATCCTTTATACTGATCAAATTTACCCTCTTGAAACGCCTAAATAATCAAGCTAAAGAATTAATATGGACTAAAGGTCCCAAGTATAAAAATGACAAGTCCAGATGTGAATTGATCCTCTTATGATCACCTTCACCCTGAGAAAGTGCATAAATAATTCTGCCAGGTAATATGGTTTGAAACAAGCATCATAAGAATTAAAATTGACCTTTCCATGGTCAGTTTGGTTTTGGTAGTTGCATAACACTCAATCAATTGAGGTGTTTACAGATTCCAAAGGAAGGCACAAGTGCATGGCCTTAAAGGAATTCAAATTAGGCAAATTAGCTAAAAATTTCTTTTTTTAAGTCTTTCCATTTTTCTGAAAGTGTATTTAGATGGAAGTAGTTTATATTCATTTTCAGGATTATTGTAATTAAAGACTGGACTGTATATATTTAAATTCTGTTTACTATTCATTTTTTTTAAGAGTAGGTTGTTTTTATTAGTGGATTTATAATCCAATCCCTGTCTCTAAAATAACATGACAACAGTAGGAAGTTGAGAGCATATCTAAGCTGGCAAGTATAGGATTTTTATAAACGCGCTGATTTAAAAATGGCTATCACGATTATAGTTACCATCAATGTAAGGTAGAGTTAATCGTGCCTAATTCATTTCGCACCTAGTAAACTCTCTGAAATCAACGTATGTAACATATTCTTTTACGAAAGAATTTCAATTCCAGTGACACATGCTCGTATTCAGACTGATAAAAGAAACTATAGAATAGGCCTAGACTACAAAGTTCAAACACCAATTATTCACTTTTGACAAACTGCATCCTTGAAAATCTGGTGATTTACTTGTACACAATTTGGCAAATCGTTGAATGTATATCAGTATAATTTTTTCCAAAAAATGATGACTGAAAATAACACTAAGACGCAGATTCCGATTATATTTTGTGCAAACATTCCTATTATGCTTATCCCTAGTGATGTTAGTCCAAATTATACATATCCCTTCTTGTTAATTAGACACAATTAGGATTGGCCAAAAGAGTTGAAATAATTTGGGGCTAAAATATGGTCATAGCCCGAAACCTGTTATCTTTAGGCTATTGGACATTATTTTAGGCAATCCTTAGGTAGAATGAATACCTTTGGTTTGAAATTAGACAAAAATCGATCATTACCTCAAAATTACCCTAAACTACACTTGGGAGTGGCAACTTATGCCCCCGATTTTCAAACTCCAAACAACTAATAAAAACACATGTTGTAATTACGGGTGCATTTCATGTGGCATAATTGCAATATGTCCAAAAACGGCAAGTGCACGCCATCATGACTTGTTTCAGAATAATCCATAAATATCAAAAGCGGCTAAAAATGAAAAGGCTAAAATGCACAATAGGTTTAAAATATGTAAATAATCAGACAATTAGGCCAAATATTAATAGTTAAACGACCGTGCTAGAACCACGAAATTCGGGAGTGCCTAACACCTTCTCCCGGGTTAACAGAATTCCTTACTCGGATTTTTGGTCGCAGACAAATCAAAACAGAGTCAAAATTTCCTCGGTTTGGGATTTTAAAACAAAACGGTGTCCCGGAGCATCGTCAAAAATCCGGGTGGCGACTCTGAAATAATAATAAGTCCCAAAACCGAATAATATCACTTTAATTGGAAAAACTCCCTTATTACCCTTCATTAATCTGGGGTAGTGGAAAAAGGAGGTGTGATAGTGAGCAGCTTCGTTTCAGGTGTTATGACCCGTGGGCATGGTCGGAATTGAATTTCAGGAAGTTTAGAATTGATTTGGAAAGAAAATTCTCATTTCAGAAGCCTTAAGTTAGAGAAATCAACTAAGATTGGAATTTTGAGTAAACGACCTCCGAATTAGGATTTGAATGCTCATGCAGGTTCGTATGATGATTTCAGACTTGGGCATGTGTCCGGATCGGGTTTTGGATAACCCGGAAGCGTTTCGATGCATATTGTGGAAGTTAGCGTTTTAGAATAATTTCATAGATTTGGGCTTGAAGTGCATTTCAGTAAGGTTGATGTCAGTTTGGGATTCTGAGTCTGGGAATAGCTCCGTATGGTGATTCTGGAATTGGAGCGTGATCGGAAGTGAATCTGGATGTCTGTAGGTCATTTTGGAGTCATTTGGCTAAAGATAGAAATTTGAAGGTTTTTGAGAAATCCGACCGGAAGTGAAAGTTTTGATATCAAGGTCGGAATGCGATTCCGGAAGTTGGAGCAGGTCTGTAATGTTGAATATGACTTGTGCGCAAAATTTGAGGTCAATCGGATGTGATTTGATAGGTTTCGGAATCGGGTGTAGAAGTTGGAAAAATTCTAAGTTCATAAAGTTGGAAATTAGGTGCGATTCGTGGTTTCGATGTTGTTTGTTGTGATTTGAGGCCTTGAGCAAGTCCGCATTATGTTTTGGAGCAGGTTGGTATAATTGGACGGGGTCCCGGGGGCCTCGGGTGGATTCCGGGTGGTTAACGGATCAATGTTTGAAGTTGAAGAAGGCTAAAGGTTGCTGTAATCTAGTGTAACCGCACCTGCGAGGCTTTGACCGCAGGTGCGGAGCCGCGAGTGCGGCTAAGGGCGCCGCAGGTGCGAGTTCTATGCTGGAGCTGAGGAGGCCGCATGTGCGGAAGATGGGTCGCACCTGCAGAAGCGTAGGTGCGAAGAAGGGGCCGCAAAAGTGAGGGATGCTGGGTTGAGTCAGAGCCGCACCTGCGATGGAATTTTCGCAGGTGCGGAGCCGCAGGAGCGACTATTGGACCGCAGGTACGAAGGGAGGCCTGGGCAGAATGTTTTAAAGACGGGTTTTTGTCATTTCTCACTCATTTTTCATTTTCAATGGGCGATTTTGGAGAGCATTTCAAGAGGGATTTTCGTCAGGCATCAAGGTAAGTAAATTCCTTCCGTTTGTTAGATAAATACAAGATTATATGCATGGATTAGACATGGAAATTGGTAGGAATTGGGAATATTTTGAAGAAACCTAGAAAATGTAAATTTGGAATTTAGCCACGAATTTGAGTATGGAATGTAGAGTAAATTGCATGATTGAACTAGTAGGGCTATGGGTAGAATTTATCTTCGAGAATTTCAGATTTTCGGGCACGTGGGCCCGAGGGAATTTTTGTCATTTCTCCGAGCAAGGTTGGGAAAGTATATAATTTGAAGTTGTTGTGAGTATTTTAATGAATTCTTATTGCTTGTCATTATATGGTAGTTTCGGAGCATTGTGCGTCCGCTGGAGTCATCGGAAGGGCTTGGAAGCCGGTATTGGAAATTCGGAGCGAGGTAAGTCTCCTTTCTAACTTTGTGAGGGGGAATCGTCCCCCTAGGTGAATTAATTCAGTACATGCTAGTATCTTCGAGGGCTATGTACGCACGAGGTGACGGGAGTCCTTGCGTAGCTACTATTATGCCATGTCCGGGTAGTCTAGGACCCACTAGCATGCCTTATGTGTGTACCTGTAATCCTGCCTGTAATATTAAACTGCTATTATAATCGAAAAGGTAATTGAATATCTAAAAGAAAGCTAGAGTTCATTTTATTAATCTTCTAAGAAAGAGAATTGGTTCCGATGTGGATATTTGTGTACCTAGACTGGGTTGTATCATAGAGTATCATTAAACTTGACAAATGAGTTTCAAAAACAAAGATTTCAAAACATATATTTCATGTTTCTTTTAATAAGAATTGACCACCTTCCTGAGAAAAACTGTTTTCTTGATAAAATACAGATTTATTATGTGGATATGTGTAACTTTGGGTGCCTGAGTCGCTTGAGTGATTCGCGAGCAGGATGACCCTGTATTTGTGTGTGTATTCATATGAGCACCTGAGTTGCAGGTATGATTCGCGAGCTGGCTAGCCGTATTATTTTAACCGCGTCGCATGATCGATTCGCCAGCGGGGCGGATAGATTCATTATTGGTTCGAGCCGTTCGACCCTTCGGCAGTGCACAATTTATTATTATTGGTCCGCGTCGTTCGACCCTCGGCATTTCTTGCGCATGATACTTGCTGTGTAGTTGCTATGATTTTGCCTGATTACTGGCCTAAAATATTAAATTATCAAGTGAAATGACAGAGATTTAAAGTTATTAAAAAGATTTTTTGGAAGAAGTTGTTCCTTCCCGTCGATTTCTTATTATTTGATTAAATCACCATGTTGATTAATTGTTAATATGATGAAGATATAAAGTGTTAAACGTGAACAAAGTTGAAAAATAATTAAATCTTGATTTTGATAAATTGCCTATGATAAATCCTGCTTAGTGTCATACCTAAATATCCTAAATTGACCTTTAGTAAGTGTCTAACTTGACCTCTTGTCACTACCTCTCTGAGGTTAGGCGAGCGACTTACTAAGTACACGTTGTTTTTGTACTCATGCTACACTTGCTGTGCATTTTATTGCACAGGTACTTTCAGAGCAATGTGGAGGATTTGGAGACTTAGGCGAGCTGCACCATCCGAAGGCGATCCGCAGCTGACAGAGTCTCCTTCGTACTGTATTTATTTCATTTTAAATTTCCTTGTCCAGTTGTATTTCGGACATCTTTGTAATGATTGCATATATTCTTAGAAGTTTTCTCATGTACTTGTGACACCGGGTTCTGGGATATGTGTTGAGATATAATTGCTTAAATGTAATCCTTAAACCATTGTTTTCAATTAACAGATTTTTATTTGGTTATTATGTAATAAAGTGAAGGGAAATGCTTTCATAAAGTTTAAAACCGGAAAATTATTTCAATTAATTAATGATTTGGCTTGCCTGACATTGATGTCCGACGCCATCACGATTGAGGTTCTCGTAGGTCTCACGAGTCATGAGCAAGTCTAGTAGAGTCTTGCGGATCGGTACGGAGACGTCTGTACTTATCTTCGAGAGGCTACAGGGCTGTTAGGAGTACTTCCCTTCTTGATTCCTCATTGTGCGAGTTGATTCCTTTTAGGCTTATGCCTATGTTCATTCCTACTCAATCTTACGCGTCGCGAAGCGCTTGCTATGAATCAGGAACTTGAAGAATTAAAATGGTGCTACGGATGTAATTCGAGATGTTTCCATGTGTAATTGGTGGGGGATTGTTGTTATGGCCCTGCAGAAGAATAATATGTTGTTTCAGCTCAGTAGCTGTGTTTCTGGGAGCCTTAAGGTTGTGCTCAGATAGTGATGATGCTTGCGATTAGTTATCACGCGATGTCGATATGATGATAGAGTGTTTGCCCGTATGTTGAGGGTGATGAATGGTTTGAAGGGAGGTCTTCTCAGAGTTCGATTTCGAGATTTCAGTGTTTTGTTCCGGCAGGGGGAAAGGCATTTGGATTCTGAATGGTCTGGTTGGAGTTGATAAAGTAGTAAGACTTGGCGTCTTCAAGTGAGGTGGGATATGCACCTGTGACGTGTAGTCGTCGTCATTGGTCGGAAGGAATGTGTTAAGTTGGCAGTGTTATGAGTTCTTCGGTTGCGTGGGGTTAGAGTATTGAGAGGAAGTATTGAAGAATGCGGGTGGCAGAGATCGTGAGGTGCGGTGGTTCGGTACCGGATAAGTGTTGATAATGAAGGCAGCTAGAGCAAGATAATCTTCATAGGGTTTGAAGTCGAGGTGATCTGCTGGTTTAAGAGCCACAGAGAATGGTCCTGAAGTGAGGCTAGGCGGTGGTTCAATTTCTACGAGGCCAGGTGTAAGAAGCGAAAGTCGAGCAGTCGCAAAGTGGGGAAGCGGCAGCATAGCTTGGAATTTGAAGATATTGTCACATATTTAATGGATGTCCATGAGGAGCGGACGGACTAGTAAAGTTGGTAAATGAAGCAGGGCGTAGGATGGGGTATTGAAGTCGCAGGGAGCGTGCATTTCAGCATCGTTGGAAGGCGTCCGCGGGTGATTTCCACAGGTGGGTTATCTTCTGTGAATAGGTTACCGATGTCGGGGTTGGCAGGTCTCGATGAGGAGTTCTAGTGGCTAGTCGGTAGGAGGTAGAATGTGTGAATGATGCAAGAAATTTGAGTATTTAGGGAGTGCTAGCAAGAGGATCTGGAAGAGTTGGGCGGATTGGTTAAGATAGATCGCGTCATCAAAGGAGAAAGGATCTCAGCAGGGTCTAGAGTGGTGCGAGGAGTAGCTTCGGGCTAAGTGTGGGGGGAGGGTCCCACCAACTGCAGTTGAGTTGTAGGATTGTGTTATCATATGGTTGCGGATTGTCGGCGTATCGGAAAGTTGTTACAGCTAAGGGAAAGGATTAAAATGGTGATTGTGCGTGGGATTTGATGAATATGTGCAAAAGATGGCCCTGTCGGGCCAGGGTTAGGCTTTGGAAGATTCAGAATTTATGCTTAAGGCATGGGCGAGTTGTAAGGATAGTGACTCAGTCACATGTTTAAAAAAAAAGGTGTTCCTGTGTGAGGAGAGCCTTGGAGTTGATTTTCATTCGGGGCCAGTCAGAGTGGATGACTCTCAATAGCGGTCCTAGTGAGTTCACAAGTTAAGAATGCGGCATTTAAGGGTTTCAGGCAATAGTATGATCGAGAATCGATCTTTTGCAGAGTAATTTCTGAGGAAAAAGAGGATGGGTGGAATGTTCTATGATGTGTTTCAGCATGCAGGATAGCATCGGAGGAGTGAGAGAAATAAACTCCGAATTGTAGAAAGATTATCAGGAGGGTATGAGACGGGTTGCCGGATTTAGGCAGCATAGTCTCGTGAATCAAGGTCACTCGGGATGAGTGAGGGTTGAGTTTGCTATGGGTCGAAGGAAGTTGCTATTATTCCTGAGGCAATTGAAGATGATTAAAAGAAGATAGATTGATTAGCCATGGTTGAAATGGCATATTTGCGGAAGTGATCGGTTCCTTTGATGTGATTTAGTTATGCATGTGGTTTGTGCCGGTGTGTGCGGGGCTTGTCGGTCATCGTAACGGATCTCATGTGGGAGAATTTGAGTGTTATGACCTGTCAGGTGTAAGCGGATCCCGAAAGGGTTATGGTAGTATGGGCTACTACTTAAGGATTTGCATGTTGGGTGATTGTGGGGAATTCACTCGTGTGTTGAGATGGTACTCTTGAATTCAGTTAAGTAAAAGGTTTTTATGTGATGAAGTACCCTATTGGTGGTTCAGAAGTTATGATGGAATTCTTGCGCTACCTCATGTTGGCATGTTAGGTGCGGAAAGCAGTATGTAACTGGGAGGAAGAATCGAGATTGCGGTTCGGTATTAATAAGGATGTCATGAGCTCGGAAGAGAAAGAAAAAGTGATTTGAAAGTTCATGGTAAGCTGGTGTTATCTTCAGTGTCACCTGAGATTGATATTCGCTGAAAGAGGCTTTGTACCCTGGTCATGGGTTCTTGTTGTGTTTTGCGGCCTTAGTGTGGTCGGTGTTATGGATGGGCAGACTTGTTGCCTTGTGTGGAAGGTCGTGAAAGCATGACCGCGAAAAGATTGTATAAAGTGTGACATGTAGTCACTTGATGGATTGAAGATTTGGACCGAGTTTAAGGAAGTGCAATATTTCTTAATTGAGAATTTATGCCTGGAAGGCGTTCAGTCCAGTTGAGTATGGATTTTTGGGGTGTTGTCCCGGTGATGATGGTTGTTCTTGTGTATTATGAGAGAATGTGGGTTAATATGGACCCAGGTAAAAGCTATTAGCTTAGTTGGTGCGAGCAAGGTGGCTCAATGTTTGTGGATTGATTTAAATATGATTATGGGCTCCGTATGAGCCAGGCATGTTCCTTTTAGTAGAGCGCTTTTCATGGAAAGGTATTAGAACAGCAGATGTTGTTCCGTATTCGTCAGATTCATGTGTTATTATGATTGTGCCGTGTGAGTGGTGAAACGGCTTTGATAATTTCCTATTTGTTGAGGTCCCGCGTAGTGGGGATGTCATGTGAGCGGGATAGCTCTTGGGATCCAGAGTGTATATATATATCGCACCTCAGTTGTGCTTGAGTTATGTAGCCTACGACTTTATCAGTCTCCCCGAGATGGTATTATGCACTTAGCGTGCTTATGATCGATATTCAGTAATTCGTAATAGTGAGCAAAT
>ML436736.1:9736-66868 GCA_005239525.1 Nicotiana knightiana | reverse complement strand
GATATGAAATAGAAACTTTAGCGTTGGTAGATTCAGGATGTACCAAGTGCATCATAAACAAGAAAATAGTACCACCAGAATTAATAAAAATACTAGATAAGACTGTCGCAGCCATGCAAATGGACGAGACGCATAATATATATAAACATTATATTAACAAAGCACAAATTAGTTTTACTTGTTCAGAATTTTATAAACCAAGTTGGATAGTATTATTAAAACAAAAAAATAGTAAATATATGAGAAGAACTTGGTAAGCTAGAGATATAGGTATTGCTTTGAAAAATATTCATAGAGAACAACTAGAGATACTTAATAACGAAAAGAAATATAGCTGGCTTATTAGACTTAGAATATATGTAGAGCAATATGAGGAATACTATCAAGTAGATAACATACTAAATAGACTTCATTGGGAAATAACTGTCGTAGCAAGAGATATACTATAAAGGAAGAGAAGAATAGGATATTATAAAAGGACTTTTAGATATAGTGCACCTTTAGGATAAGACTTATATATATATATATATATATATATATATATATATATATATATATATATATATATATATATGTATATATACAAGTTTAAAAAATACAAGTTTATATATATAGATTTTCTTCTATATTAGCTAGAAATATGGAGGTAAAAGTTTAAAAAATATAGAAAAACATAAATTGAAATAACCTATGACTACTTATCCTTTGGAGTAAGTTACAATACAAAAAACCCCTAAAATTTACTTAAGATATTAAAGATTTAATGACTTTAAAAATATAAAAATTCAAGAAGCAAAATAAGATCTTACATAAAATATACAAATTATTTATAAGGTAAGAAAAAAATTAAATAATCAGTAAAAATTATTTTAATAAAGTCATATTAGTATTGATTAACGACCCGGCCGGTCGTTCCGAGAGTCATAGCCCCGTTTCCCCCATTTCTGTTTCTTTATGTGTTGTTCAGTCTTACTATGTTGCCTTGGATTGGTTGGTTCGGGTTCAGAGTGATTTTGGAGGGAAATGAGACAATTAGTCTCTTAATTTGGAATTTAAGTTGGAAAAGTCAACTGGAAGTTGACTTATGAGTAAACGATCTCGGATTAGGGTTTTTATGGTTCAGATAGCTTTGTTAGGTGATTTTGGACTTAGGAGTATGTTCGGAACGTAATTTGGAGGTCTGTGGTAGAATTAGGCTTGAATTGGCGAAATTGAAAATTTGGCGATTTTCGGTCGGCAGTGGAAAATTAGTTATCAGGGTCAGAATGGAATTTCGGAAGTTGGAATAGGTTTGTAGTGTCAATTGTGACGTGTGTGCAAAATTTCTGGTCATTCAGACGAGGTTTGGTTGGTTTCGGCATCGTTGGTGAATTTTGGAAGTTTAGAAATCCTTAGGCTTTAATTCGGGGTTAATCGGTGTTTTCGTGTTGTTTTAGGTGTTCCAAAGGTTCGATTAAGTTCGTGTATTGATATGTGACCAACTGGTGTTGTTGGTTGAGGTCCCGAGGGCCTCGGGATGATTTCGGATGGCTAACGGGAAGTTTGGAGTTGGAAAAATACAGCTGGTGTTGCTGTTCTGGTGTGGCCGCACCTGTAGACTGGAAACCGCAGGTGTGAGCTTTGCAGGTGCGGAATGGAAGCACAAGTGCGCAGAGGAACCACAGGTGCAGTTTGGTCCCCGCATATGTGATGACCGCATGTGCGGTAAGCCGACCGCAGAAGCGAAGAGTTTAAATTGAGGAATTGAAGGGTCAAACGAGGTCGGATTTTGGTAAATTTTGTATGAATGGGCTCGTGAGTGAAAGAGGTTTCTAGTTTTGTAACTTTTGTTGGATTCCAAGACGTGGGCCCGGGGGTCGAGTTTGGCAAATTTCGGGATTTGTGGTTTAATTTGATAATTTTATGTGGGCTTCGTTCCTTTAGCATGTATTAATGATAATATACTGATTTTGGATAGATTTGGGGCGATTTGTGGCCTAGTCAAGCGGCAAGGGCATTGCGGAGTAGTGTTTGGCTTAATTGAGGTAAGTAATGATTGTAAATCTAGACCTGAGGGTATGAAACCCCGAAATTTCGTACTATTTCACTACATTGAGGTGACGCACATGCTAGGTGATGGGCGTGCACCCTTAGGGATTGTGACTTGGTCCGTCCCGTAGCAACTATAGAGTTGCATATTTTGATTAAAGCTGTATAATTGCTATAATGTCTTAGAAATAATTCTTATAATTTGGGCTGAACGCCATGTTTGGGGCCTTGTGCCGTACTGTTTGGACCCTCAGGGTTATTTTATACTATCCTCACACTGTTTTAATTTGAAAGCATATCCTCAGTCATGCTTTTCCTGTTTAGTGTTTAATTCAGTTTCATTACTCTATTTTAAATTATATGAAAGTTGTTTTGGCTTGAGTCCCTTGATTTTACTGAAACGCTCGAGTGGCTTGTGAGGTTGATGACTGAGTGAGGCCGAGGGCCTGATTGTGAGAATATATATGGACCGGGATGCATGCCGTAGCGATATATGGATATGGCTGCACACCGCAGTGATATATGGATCGGGCTGCATGCCGCAACGATATATGGATCGGGTTGCACGTCGCAGCGATATTGGGTCGGTTGCACGCTGCAGCGATATAGCGATTGGGCCGTAGGAGCCCCGATTCTATTCCATCCAGGGAAGGCCAATGTAGTAGCCGATGCCTTGAGTCGTAGAGCAGAGAGTTTGGGGAGTCTAGCATATCTTCCTCCAGCAGAGCGACCATTGGCACTTGATGTTCAAGCCTTAGTGGGCCAGTTGGTGAGGTTGGATCTATCAGAGCCCCGCCATGTATTGGCTTTAGCCTCCAGGTCTTCTCTTTATGACCGCATCAAGAGCGCCAATATGATGACCCACACTTGCTTGTTCTTCAGGATAGGGTCCGGCGAGGTGATGCCAGGGATGTGGTTATTGATGATGATGGAGTTATGAGGATGTAGGGTGGGATATGTGTGCCTAATGTGGATGGGCTTCGAGAGTTGATTCTAGCAGAGGCCCACATCTCGCGGTACTCCATCCATCCGGGTGCCGCGAAGATGTATCAGGATCTGAGACAGCTTTATTGGTGGAGGCGGATGAAGAAGTATATCGTTGAGTTTGTAGCTCGGTGTCTCAACTGTCATCAGGTCAAGCATGAGCACCAGAGACCATGGGGATTATATTAGGGGTTGGATATTTTAGAGTGGAAGTGGGAGTGGATCACCATGGACTTTGTAGTTGGACTCCCACGGACTTCGAGGAGGTTTGATGCTATATGGGTTATTGTGGATTGGCTGACCAAGTCCGCGCACTTCATTCCTGTTGGTGCTACATATTCTTCGGAGCGGTTAGCTGAGATTTACATCCTGGAGATTGTCCGGTTGCATGGTGTGCCAGTTTCTATCATTTCTGACAGAGGTACTCAGTTCACATCGCAATTTTGGAGGGCCATGCAGAAAGAGTTGGGTACTCAGGTGGAGTTGAGCACAACGTTTCATCCTCATACTGACGGGCAGTCAGAGCGCACTATTCAGATTCTGGAGGACATGTTACGTGCTTGTGTCATTGATTTCGGGGGTTCATAGGACCAGTTTCTGCCACTCGCGGAGTTTGCTTATAATAATAGTTATCAGTCGAGTATTCAGATGGCTTCGTACGAGGCTTTATATGAGAGGAGGTGTAGATCTCCGGTTGGTTGGTTTGACCCGGGTAAGGCCAGGCTATTAGGCACAGACTTTGTACAGGATGCGTTGGATAAGGTGAAGTTGATTTAGGGGCGACATCGCAGGGCGCAGTCTAGGCAGAAGAGTTATACGGACCTGAAGATCCGGGACATATCTTTCACGGTTGGGGAGAAGGTGCTGCTGAAGGTGTCACCCATGAAGGGTGTTATGCGGTTCGGGAAGAGAGGAAAGTTGAGTCCCCGGTTCATTGGGCCTTTTGAGGTGCTTCAGAGGGTTGAAGAGGTGGCTTATAGACTTGCTTTGCCACCCAGCTTATCGAGTGTCCATTCGGTATTCCATGTTTCCATGCTTCAGAAGTATATTGGTGAACCGTCTCATGTCTTGGACTTCAGCTCTGTTCAACTAGATGGTGATATGTCTTATGAGGTAGAGTTAGTGGATATTTTGGGTCGTAAGGTCAGAAGGTTGAGGTTTAAGGATATAGCTTCAGTGAAGGTAGAGTGGAGAGAACAACCGGTGGAGGAGGCCACGTGGGAGACCGAGTAGGAGATGCGGAGCAAATATCCTCACCTATTTGATACTCCATGTATGTTTATAGACCCTTTCGAGGACGAACATTTGTTTAAGAGGGGGAGAATGTAACGACCCGCTAGTCATTCCGTGAGATTAGCCCCGTTTCCCATGTTTCAGCTTTAGCATGTGTTATTTAACCAAATTATGTTGTGTTGGGTCGGTTGGTTTGGGTTCGGAGTGGTCGTGGTGAGAAATGAGACACTTAGTCTCTTAAGTTGGCCTTATGGTTAGAAAAGTCAACCAGAAGTTGACGATTAGGTAAACGACCTCGGAATGTGGATTTTATAGCTCATATAGCTTCGTTAGGTGATTTGGGACTTAGGAGTGTGTTAGGAATGTTATTTTGAGGTCCGGAGAAGAATTAGGCTTGAATTGGCGAAATTTAATTTTTTGTAATTTTCGTTCGGCAGTGGAAAATTATCTATCGGGGTCTGAATGGAATTTTGGAAGTTGAAACAGGTTCACAATGTCATTTGGGATGTGTGTGCAAATTTTCAGGTTCACAATGTCATTTGGGATCGGCTAAGTTTGAATAAGGTTATGGAATGTGTTGGCCTGTTTGGTTGAGGTCCCGAGGGCCTCGGGTGAGTTTCGGGGGTGTTAACGGACTAATTTTTGGACTTGGTGTTGGCAGATTTTTGCTAGTGTGAAGGTTCTGGTGTTCTTCTATGCGATTGCGTGGGTAAGTATGCGATCGCGTAGGTTTAGTTGGGGATTGCAGAGTTTTGTTCTATGCAATCGCGTTGTAGAGGTCGCGATCACATGCGTGAGCGGCTGTTGAGCATTGCAAATGCGTGGTATAGTTCGCGTTCACGTATAGTTTGGGGGCACGTGAGGGGCTGAGCTATTGTGCTATGCGAATGCGTGAGGGAGCAATGCGATCGCGTAGGGTAACTGTGGGCAGTGCTTCGCGATCGCGTGGTGGTTTATGCGATCGCACTGAAGAAAGGTCTGGTAGAAAGTTTATATTAAAAAATGAGGGTTTAAGTCCAATATCTCAAAAACCATTAGAGAGCTCAAGGCAAACTTTGAAGAGATTTTCAGTAGAGTGATTGGGGTAAGTACTTATCACTTAGTTTTGGTTCAATTCCATGATTTAGTCTTGAATTTCATCATTTAATTTGAGAAACTGGAGTGGAAATTGGGGAAAATGGAAGAAAGATTTGGGAATTCTTTTGGGGATTTGAATGGGCATTTGAGGTTGGATTTTGATGAATTTGATATGGGTAGACTCGTGAGTGGATAAGGATTATGGTTTTGCGATTTTATCAGATTCCGAGGCGTGGGCCCGGGGGTCAGGTTTGACCAATTTCGGGATTTGTGCGTAATTTTGATAATTTTCGAATGGGCTTCGTTCCTTGGCATATAATAATGACATAAATCTGATTTTTGTTAGATTTGGAGCAATCGGAGACTGAGTCTAGAGGCAAAGACATTGTGGTCTAGGATTTTAGCCGGTTTTAAGTAAGCAACGTTTCCAAACTTGGTTCTGAGGGTTCGAAACCTCGAACTATATGATATATGAATATAATTAAGGTGACGCACATGCCAAGTGATGGGTGTGCGAGCGTGCAGCGAGTGATTTGTGGCCTGGCCCATCACATGACACCACCTAGTAGCTATTTCAGATTGATATCCGCACTTTTATTGATGTGGTTAATGCGAACATGCTAGAAATCATACTAAGTCAAATGCTAGGGCTTCACGCCGAAAATGCTAAGACCCGAGTGGTCGTATATTGCTGTATCCTTATGTATTTATTTGATTTTGTATTCTCAGTCCTGTCATAGCATATCATTTCATGCCTCAGTCTCGGTAATTGTTGATTTTATATATTTATCATTGTTTCGGGCTAGTTCATGCATCTGTGAGCCCATGAGAGCGAGACGGGAGAGTAATGACTGAGTGAGGCCGAGAGCCTGTTATTGAGAGACAGTTATGAGATTGGACTGTACACCGCAACAATATTCTGATTATGCCTTTGTTGGCTTGTTATAGCGCTTGGGCTAATAGGAGCCCCTCCGGAGTCTTTACATCCCCAATGAGCGCATTGATATTTGAGGGATGGATCTTCCCTGGACATGGATCTTGTCCGAAGTTGATGATATGTGAGGGATGGATGGTCCCTGGACATGGATCTTGTCCGAGTGTTGTAGTCCAGAGATGGATCTTTTCCGTGAGGCTGGATTGGCCTTTTCCCTCAGTAGTGAGTGACTACAGTCACCGGTGTTTATGCATATTCCGGGATGGATTTTCCCTAGGCCTGAGTGCCGATTACAGTACTGAGTGGACTGCCGTGTGAGAGTTGTGAGCACTAAGTGCATTTCTACACTATTCATACATTGGCATGTAGAGTATACTGATTCATACATGGGATACTGGACGTATCTGGCACATTCTATTTTCATCCTCTGAAGATTGTGAGCATGTCTAATTTCTGTACACTGTCTTATTTAATTGTTGAGGTTTTGTCCGTCACTACCTCTCAACCTATAGTTTGGGTTCGTTACTTCTGAGTTGGTGTACTCACGTTACCCCTTGCACCTTGTGTGCAGATCCAGGTACAGCGGGACCCGGTAGTAGTTGCTGAGCTGTGGTCAGAGTTCCTTTGGAGGCATCGAGGTAGCAACGGGCAATCGCAGCCTCGATTATGTCCTTCTCTATCTACCTGTCATATTTATTAATTCAGACAACTTTATGTCGGTTCTGTATTTTGATATTTTTATGTAGTAGCTCACGACTCGGTGACACTAGATCTGGGATCGGGTTTTTCTTTCATTTATGTTATTAGTGATGTTAAACCCTTAATAACTTTTAACTATGAAATGTGTGGCTTGCCTGAGTTCACGATAGGCGCCATCACGACTGGGTATTTTAGGGTCATGACAAGTTGGTATCAGAGCTCTAGGTTATATAATATCATCAGTCATGATCAGGTTTAGTAGAGTCTTGCGGATCGGTACGGAGACGTCTGTACTTATCTTCGAGAGGCTACAAAACCTTTAGGAAAAATCTCACATTCTTGAATTCTGTCGTGTGTATCTGTTGGTTCTAGAAACTAAACTTCTGTTGTTTCATTCTCTCACAGATGGTGAGGACTCGCTCTACCGATCAGGGGGACCAGACACCAGCTAGGCCCGTGAGAGGCCGAGGCCGGGGTCGAGGCCGTGGTAGAGGTAGGGGTGCAGCCCGTGCAGCAGCCGAGGCAGTACCTGTGGACCCTCTTATTGTTCAGGATCAGGTCCCCGCAGCAGATGTTCTAGTAGGACCGGCTCAGGCACCGGCAGTGCTTATTGTGATCCCGGGTCTTCAGGAGACTGGCTCAGATTCTGACTGTGTGCACCAGCCTTGCAAAAGCAATCACTGTTTCTTCTGTTGCCGCTACTTCTCAGGACGGGGGAGACACTCAGACTCCAGCTGCCCGTACACTTGAGCAGGTTGTTCAGGGGCTTCATACACCGGGGACAGCTCCAGCCCAGCCGGTTTCCTCAGCTCCGGATTTTGTGATCCCAGTTATGCCAGACGATGAGCAGCGTAGGTTGAAGAGATTTGGTAGAC
This sequence comes from Nicotiana knightiana, assembly GCA_005239525.1. Classification (NCBI taxonomy): domain Eukaryota; kingdom Viridiplantae; phylum Streptophyta; class Magnoliopsida; order Solanales; family Solanaceae; genus Nicotiana; species Nicotiana knightiana. The sequence goes on along the minus strand of ML436736.1, from coordinate 59,038 downwards.
TTCAGCCTCCGACATTCAGTGGTACTGAGGGCGAGGATGCCCAGAGCTTTTTAGATAAGTGTCAGAGGATTCTTCGCGCAACAGGGATGTTGGAGACTAGTGTGGTCTTGTTCACTACTTTCCAGTTCTCAGGAGCTGCATTCACTTGGTGGGAGGCTTATGTGAGGCGTAGGCCTCTTGGTGCAGCGCCCCTTACCTGGAATCAGTTCTCCATTATCTTCCTGGAGAAGTATGTATCGCATTCCCATAAGGAGGAGCTGCACAAGCAGTTTGAGCAGCTGGCGTCAGGGGGACATGACTGTGATGCAGTATGAGATGAGGTTCTCCGAGCTGGCCTGTCATGCTATCTGGCTAGTTCCCACAGATAGGGGGAGGATCAGGAGGTTTGTTGATGGCCTCACTTATCAGCTTTAGATTTTTCTGACCAGGGAGAGGGTATCTAGTGCTTCTTTTGAGGAGGTAGTTGACATTGCGTGAGAGATTGAGTCAGTTTTCCGCCAGGAGCGAGTCGAGAGGGAGGCCAAGAGGCCTCGAGGATCTGGTAGTTTTGGTGGTGTTCCTTCAGGAGGGCAGTCCCAGCACGTCAGAGGCCGTCCATTCAGACCAGCTCAGTCAAGTCGCTCAGGTTATCATGGTGGATAAGCTGGTCGTGGTCTTCACAGTTCTCATCAGAGGCATCCATCATTCATTGCTCTTCCAGCCCAAAGTTTATCTCGGGCACCATCAGTTTAGGGTTCCTCTGTGCATAGGTCTTCTGGTGGTTATTCAGGTGCTAGGGGTTCCCTTCAGTCCCCACCGTCATTTCCTGAGAGAGGTTGTTTTGAGTGTGGTGATCCCGGTCATATCAAGAGGTTTTGTCCCCATCTTTCGGGTGGTTCATCCCAGCAGTGGAGTCAGCCGTCAGCTTTAGCTCCAGTTACTTCACCACCCACCCAAGTAGCTAGAGGTGGGGGTCTGTCAGCTAGAGGCCGCCCTAGAGGGGGAGGTCGATCAGGTGAAGGTCAGACTCATTTTTATGCACTTCCAGCCAGACTAGATGTTATGGCCTCAGATGCAGTGATTACATGTATTGTCTCAGTCTGTCACCGAGATGCTTTAGTCTTATTTGATCCTGGTTCCACATATTATTATGTTTCATCGTACTTTGCCCATCTTCTGGATATGCCCTGAGTGTCTCTAGTTACATCTGTTCATGTGTCGACTCCGGTGGGCGATACTATTATTGTGGACCGCGTGTATCAGTCATGTGTGATATTTATTGGGGGTCTGGAGACCCGAGTGGTCTGTTATTGCTTAGCATGGTAGACTTTGATATGATATTGGGCATGGATTGGCTATCTCTGTGCCATGCTGTTCTAGATTTCCACACTAAGACCGTGACCTTAGCGATGCTAGGATTTTCGAGAGTTGAGAGGAAAGGTTCTGTTGAGTATGTGCCTAGTAGGTTGACTTATCTGAAGGCTCAACGTATGGTAGAAAAAGGGTGTTTATCGTATTTAGCTTATGTGAGGGATGTCAGTGTTGAGACTCCCACTATTGATTCCGTTCCTGTGGTCCGTGATTCTCCGGACGTGTTTCCTGCTGACCTGCCAGGCATGCCACCTGAAAGGATATTGATTTAGGTATTGATTTGGTGCCGGGCACTCTGCCCATTTTTATTCCTCCGTATCGTATGGCATCGACAGAGTTAAAGGAATTGAAAGAACAACTTCAGGAACTCCTAGATAAGGGAATCATTCAGTCTTGTGTGTCACCTTAGGGTGCACCAGTGTTGTTTGCGAAAAAGAAGAATGGTTCAATGAGAATGTGTATTCGTATAGGCAGTTGAACAAGGTTACAGTCAAGAATAAGTATCCTTTGCCTCGTATTGATGATTTGTTTGACCAGCTTCAGGGATCTAGAGTGTTCTCTCAGATTGATTTGAGATCCGGGTATCATCAGCTGAAGATTCGGGATTCTGATATTCCCAAGACAGCTTTCAGGACTTGTTACGATCATTATGAGTTTATGGTGATGTCTTTTGGGCTGACCAATGCCCCAGCAGCGTTCATGCATTTGATGAACAACGTATTTCAGCCATACTTGGATTCCTTTGTTATTGTGTTCATTGATAACATCATGGTATATTCTCGTAGCCAGGAGGAGCACGCTCAGCAATTGAGAGTTGTATTGCAGAGACTGAGGGAGGAGAAACTTCATGCAAAGTTCTCCAAGTGTGAGTTTTGGCTTGGCTCAGTAGCTTTCTTGGGGCACGTGGTGTCCAGTGAGGGTATTCAGGTTGATCCGAAGAAAATAGAGGCGGTGCAGGTTTGGCCCAGACCGTTCCCAACTACAGAGATTAGGAGGTTCCTTGGTTTGGCGGGATATTACCGTCGCTTTGTGGAGGGGTTTTCTTCTATTGCTTCGCCCTTGACCAAATTGACCTAGAAGGGTGCCCCGTTCAGATGGTCGGACGAGTGTGAGGAGAGCTTTAAGAAGCTCAAGGCTGCATTGACCTCAGCTCCAGTGTTAATATTGCCATCAGCTTCAGGTTCTTATACCGTGTATTGTGATGCCTTGAGGATAGGCAATGGTTGTGTTTTGATGCAGGAGGGTAAGGTGATTGCCTATGCCTCGCACCAGTTGAAGAATCATGAGAAGAATTATCCCGTACATGATTTCGAGCTAGCATCCATTGTTCACGCCTTGAAGATTTGGCGTCATTAGCTGTACGGTGTGCATTGTGAGGTTTTACTGATCACCGTAGTCTGCAACATCTGTTTAAGCAGAATGATTTGAATTTGTGTCATAGGAGATGGTTGGAAATTCTCAAGGACTATGATATCACTATTCTATACCATCCGGGGAAGGCCAATGTAGTGGCCGATGCCTTGAGTCGTAGAGCAGAGAGTTTGGGGGGTCTAGCATATCTTCCTGTAGCAGAGAGACCATCGGCACTTGATGTTCAAGCCTTAACGGGTCAGTTGGTGAGGTTGGATCTATCAGAGCCCCGCCGGGTATTCACTTGTGTAGCCTCCAGGTCTTCTCTTTATGACCATATCAGAGAGCTCCAGTATGATGACCCACACTTTCTCGTTCTTCAGGATAGGGTCTGGCGAGGTGACGCCAGGGATGTGGTTATTGATGATGATGGAGTTATGAGGATGCAGGGTTAGATATGTGTGCCTAATATGGATGGGCTTCGAGAGTTGATTCTAGCAGAGGCCCACAGCTCGCGGTACTTCATCTATCCGGGTGCCGCGAAGATGTATCAGGATCTGAGACAGCTTTATTGGTGGAGGTGGATGAAGAAGGATATCGTTGAGTTTGTAGCTCGGTGTCTCAACTGTCATCAGGTCAAGTATGAGCACCAGAGACCAGGGGGATTACATCAGGGGTTGGATATTTCAGAGTGGAAGTGGGAGTGGATCACCATGGACTTTGTAGTTGGACTCCCACGGACTTCGAGGAGGTTTGATGCTATATGAGTTATTGTGGATCGGCTAACCTAGTCCGCGCACTTCATTCCTGTTGGTGCTACATATTCTTCGGAGCAGTTAGCTGAGATATACATCCGGGAGATTGTTCGGTTGCATGGTGTCCCAGTTTCTATCATTTCTGACAGAGGTACTCAATTCACATCGCAGTTTTGGAGGGCCATGCAGAGAGAGTTGGGTACTCAGGTGGAGTTGATCACAACGTTTCATCCTCACATTGAAGGGCAGTCAAAGTGCACTATTCAAATTTTGGAGGACATGTTATGTGCTTGTGTCATTAATTTCGGGGGTTCATGGGACCAGTTTCTGCCACTCGCGGGGTTTGCTTATAATAATAGTTATCATTCGAGTATTGAGATGGCTTCCTACGAGGCTTTATATGGGAGGAGGTGTAGATCTCCGGTTGGTTGGTTTGAGCGGGTGAGGCCAGGCTATTAGGCACAGACTTGGTACATGATGCGTTGGATAAGATGAAGTTGATTCAGGAGCGGCTTCGCGCGGCGCAATCTAGGCAGAAGAGTTATGCGGACCGGAAGGTCCGGGACGTGTCTTTCATGGTTAGGGAGAAGGTGCTGCTAAAGGTGTCACCCATGAAGGGTGTTATGCGTTTCGGGAAGAGGGGAAAGTTGAGTCCCCAGTTCATTGGGCCTTTTGAGGTGCTTCAGAGGGTTGGAGAGGTGGCTTACGTACTTGCTTTGCCACCCAGCTTATCGAGTGTCCATCCGCTATTACATGTTTCCATGCTTCAGAAGTATATTGGTGACCTGTCTCATGTCTCGGACTTTAGCTCAGTTCAACTAGAGGGTGATATGTCTTATGAGGTAGAGCTAGAGGATATTTTGGGTCGTCTGGTCAGAAGGTTGAGGTATAAGGATATAGCTTCAGTGAAGGTACAATGGAGAGGACAACTGGTGAAGGAGGCCACCCGGGAGATCGAGCGGGAGCTGCAGAGCAGATATCCTCACCTATTTAAGACTCCAGGTATGTTTCTAGATCCGTTCGAAGAAGAACGTTTGTTTAAGAGGGGGAGAATGAAACAACCCGGCCGGTCATTCCGTGAGATTAGCCCTGTTTCCCATGTTTCAGCTTTAGCATGTGTTATTTAACCAAATTATGTGGTGTTGGGTCAGTTGGTTCGGGTTCGGAGTGGTCGTGGTGAGAAATGAGACACTTAGTCTCTTAAGTTGGCCTTATGGTTAGAAAAGTCAATCGGAAGTTGAATATTAGGTAAACGACCTCGGAATGTGGATTTTATAGCTCGGATAGCTTCATTAGGTGATTTGGGACTTTGGAGTGTGTTCAAAATGTTATTTTGAGATCCGGAGTAGAATTAGGCTTGAATTGGCGAAATTTAGTTTTTGAAAATTTCTGGTCGGCAGTGGAAAAATATCTATCGGGGTCAGAATGGAATTACGGAAGTTGAAACAGGTTCGCAATGTCATTTGGGATGTGTGTGCGAATTTTCAGGTCAATCAGATGTGTTTTGGATGGTTTCGGTATCATTGACGAAATTTGGAAGTTTCTAAGTTCTTAGGCTTGAATCCGAGGTTCATTTAGTGTTTTGGCATTGTTTTGAGTGGTTCAAAGGATCGACTAAGTTTGAATAAGGTTATGGGATGTGTTGTCCTGCTTGGTTGAGGTCTCGAGGGCTTCGGGTGAGTTTCGGGGGTGTTAACGGACCAATTCTTGGACTTGGTGTTGGCAGTTTTTTGCTGGTGTGAAGGTTCTGGTGTTCTTCTATGCGATCGCGTAGGTTTATCTGGGGATTGCATTGTTTTGTTCTATGACATCGTGTTGTGGAGGTCCCGATCTCGATCGCGTGAGTGTGTGGCCGTTGATCATTGCGAACGCGTGGTGTAGTTTGTGTTCGCGTAGAGTTTGGGTGGGCGTGAGGGGCTGAGCTGTTGTGCTATCCGAACGCGTGAGGGAGGAATGCGATCGCGTAGGGTAACCGTGGGCAGTTCTTTGCGATCGCGTGGTGGTTGATGCGATAGCACTGAAGAAAGGGTCTGGGCAGAAAGTTTATATTCAAATGAGGGTTTAAGTCCAATATCTCAAAAACTATTAGAGAGCTTGGGAGAAGGAAAATTTTGAAGAAATTTTCAGTAGAGTGATTAGGGTAAGTATTTGTCACTTAGTTTTGGTTCAATTCCATGATTTAGTCTTGAATTTCATCATTTAATTTTAGAAATTGGAGTGGAAATTGGGGGGAAAAAGGAAGAAAGATTCGGGAATTCTTTTGGGGATTTGAATGGGCATTTAAGGTCGGATATTGATGAATTTGATATGAGTAGACTCGTGAGTGGAAAAGGATTTTTGTTTTGCAATTTTTATCGGATTTCGAGGTGTGGGACCAGGGGCCGGGTTTGATTAATTTCGGGATTTGTGCTTAATTTTGATAATTTTTCAATGGGCTTCGTTCCTTGGCATATAATAATGATATAAATATGATTTTGGCTAGATTTGGAGCAATCGGAGGCTGAGTGTAGAGGAAAAGGCATTGTGGGCTAGGATTTTAGCCGGTTTTGAGGTAAGTAACGTTTCCAAATCTGGTTTTGTGGGTTCGAAACCCCGAACTATATGAGATATCCCTATAATTTAGGTGACGCACATGCCAAGTGACGAGCGTGCGGGCGTGCACCGAGTGTTTTGTGGCCTGGCCCATCACATGGCACCGTCTAGTAGCTATTTCAGATTGATATCTGCACTTATATTGATGTTGTTAATGGGAACATCCTAGAAATCATACTAAGTCAAATGTTAGGGCTTCACGCCGAAAATGCTGAGACCCGAGTGGTCGTATATTGCTGTCTCCTTATGTGTTTATTTGATTTTGTATACTCAGTCCTGTCATAGCATATCATTTCATGCCTCAGTCTCGGTAATTGTTGATTTTATATATTTATCATTGTTTCGGGCTAGTTCATGCATCTGTGAGCCCATGTGAGCGAGACTGGAGAGTAATGACTGAGTGAGGCCGAGAGCCTGTTATTGAGAGACAGTTATGAGATCAGACTGCGCACCGCAGCGATATTCTGATTATGCCTTCGTTGGCTTGTTATAGAGCTTGGGCTAATAGGAGCCCCTCCGAAGTCTTTACACCCCCAGTGAGCGTATTGATATTTGAGGGATGGATCTTCCTTGGACATGGATCTTGTCCGAAGTTGATGATATATGAGGGATGGATCGTCCCTGGACATGGATCTTGTGCGAGTGTTGTAGTCCGGAGATGGATCTTTTTCGTGGGACTGGATTGGCCTTTTCCCTCAGTACTGAATGACTACGGTCACCGGTGTTTATGCATATTCCGGATGGATTTTCCCTAGGTTTGAGAGCCGATTACAGTACTGAGTGGACTGCTGTGTGAAAGCTGTGAGCACTACGTGCATTTCTACACTGTTCATACTTTGGCATGTAGAGTATACTGATTCATACATGGGATACTGGACATATCTGGCACATTCTGTTTTCATCCTCTGATAGATTGTGAGAATGTCTAATTTCTGTACACTGTCTTATTTAATTGCTGAGGTTTAGTCCGTCACTACCTCTCAGCCCATAGTTTGGGTTCGTTACTTCTGAGTTGGTGTACTCACGTTACCCCCTGCACCTTGTGTACAGATCCAGGTACAGCGGGACCCGGTAGTAGTTGCTGAGCTGTGGTCAGAGATCCTTTGGAGGTATCGAGGTAGCAGCAGGCGATCGCATCCTCGATTATCTCCTTCTCTATCTACCTTTCATATTTGTTAATTTAGATAACTTTATTTCGGTTCTATATTTTGATATTTTTATGTAGTAGCTCACGACTCGTGACACTAGATCCGGGATCGAGTTTTTCTTTTATTTATGTTATTAGTGATGTTAAATCCTTAAATGTTTTTTTTATAAAAATCGAGACTCTTGCTGTAAAATAATAATTTTTCCTGAAAATAACTTTTATCAATGAAATCTGTGGCTTGCCTGATTCACGATAGGCGCCATCATGACTGGGTATTTTGGGGTCGTGACAGTGCAGATCCAGGTGCCACTGGGCATCCGTGTGAGTGTTGATTCTTCCTTAGTTTATTCTGTAGCTTAGCAAGGTAGCTGCACGGCGATCGCAACCTTCCTCTTCTACCTCCTATCGTCTAGTTGTTCATTTTTATTAGACTTCTCTTGTCATTTCGAGTAGACTGTATCAGACGTGCATCCTAGGTGCTCATGACTAGTGACACCCGAGGTCGGTCCATTGGTTTTATATTTGCTTACTTTCACTTGTTTTTAAATGTTTAATGAAAGATTTATGACGAAAAAGATTTGAAACTGAATTATTGAATAGAATTATTGTAGGTTTTGAATAACGAATCGGCTAGCATAGTTCTGCAATAGGCGCCATCACGACGAGTTAGTTTGGGTCGTGATAATTGACAAATCAGGCAAACGAATATTTTATACGTAATAAATCTTTTGTATATAATTAAAAATTTAAACTTAAAAAGAACGAATCTTAACATGGTAAAAATAGATATAAAATCCAGACAGGCTAATGAAAAAATCGCATGACAATGTAATAAAATTAAGTATTGAACAATATAATAGCAAAACTAAGGAACAAATAGAGAAAAAAAAAATCAAAAAATTCATCATACAAAAAAGAAGTTTAAAGCTTATTTAAATTTGAGATGTGAAAATTTCGTTTAAGTATGATAAGAAATTGCATGCATGTGGATAAGGCCGCATAACTAAAGTCTAATAGATAAAAGAAAAAAATTAAATAATAAAAATAAATTAGAAATAATGTGACAATCTTTATACTAAGAATTACTTTAGAAAATAAAATAAAGCAAGTACAATACTTAAGAATATTATTGATAAATTTAAATAATTTAAAATTTTCAAACAATAGTTTAAAAATAAAATAAATATTTAACTTAATACTAAATAGTTACATATCTATCTATATTATATTAAAAATAATGGTGGACAAGAATATTAAATAAAGTGTAAAGTTAATAAAAAAATTACATGAAAACGTGATAATATTACATATTAGATAACATTATAGCAAAAGTAAGAAATAGGAAAAGACTATTTCAACTTGAGATTAGTAAGTTCTTAAAGTTATGATGAGAACGCTCAAAATATGGAGATGATCACAAAATTCAAGTTTTGCTAGATAAAGAAAAATAAGAATTTGATACCAAATTAAAAATTTTAATATACTAAATAAATATCTCATGTAGGTAATTTTACTAATGAAAATTAAAAGCTAACTTTTTATCTTGAAACTAAAAGAGAAAGAAAATTTAATTGCACGTAATACAAAAAATAATTATAAGCATACAAATATTATATTTATTGATGATTATTAATAGGGTCATAAGCGGGAAATTAAGTCAATTTATAAGCTAATAAAATATCACACTACAATATAACAATATTAAGTACGTAATAAATAATGCAATAATTATAGGCAAAGAACAAAAAGAAAAAATTTTTATGTCTAAAAATATACAAGTGCCACGACCCAAAATCCATAAGGTCGTGATGGCGTTCCCAGTTTTAACAATTATGAAAAATATTTTCTTTCACTTTATTACATATTAACCAAATAAAAATCTGTTAACTAAAACAATGGTTTAAATATTACACTTTACCAATTATATCCCAACACATCCTAGAACCCGGTGTCACAAGTACATGAGTAATTTCTAAAAATTTATACAATCATCACAAAGCCTGTCCGAAATACAAATTGGACAAGGAAATTTAAAATGAAAATAAGTACAATACGAGGGAGACTCTGTCAGCTGCGAATCGCCTCCGGATGATACAGCTCGCCCAAGTCTCCGAATCCTCTACATTGCAATGAAAGTACCTGTGCAATAAAATGCACAGCAAGTGTAGCATGAGTACAAAAACAACATGTACTCAGTAAGTCGTCCGCCTAACCTCCGAGAGGTAGTGACGAGAGGTCAAATTAGACACTTGCAAGTCAATTTAGAATATTCAAGTGTGACACTAAGCATGATTATCATAGGCAATTTATTAAGTTCAGGAATAAACAATATCAACTCTTTCCACATTTAACACTTTAAATCTTCGTCATATTAACACCAATTAATCAACATGGGTGATTTGATCAAATAACAAATAATTAACCGGAAGGAACAACTTCTTCAAAAAATCTTTAATAACTTTAAATCTCTGTCATTTTAGGCCAGTAATCAGACAAAAATCATAGCAACTACGCATCAAATATCATGCGCAAGCAATGCCGAGGGTCGAACGGCGCGGACCAACAATAATAAACTGTGCACTGCCGAGGGTCAAACGGCTCGAACCATAGATGCATCTATCTGCCCCGCTCGCGAATCGATCATGCGAGCCGGTTATACATAAAAATAATAAGGCTAGCCTGCTCGCGAATCATACCTGCGACTCAGGTGCTCATATGAACACATATCCACATAACAAATCCTTATTTTTATCAAGAAGCAATTTTTCTCAGGAAAGTGGTAAAAATCCTTCTTAAAGGAACATGGAATATAGTTTTTAAATCTTTGTTTTGAAACTCATTTGTCAAGTTTAATGATATTCCATAATATAACCCTACCAGGTATACAATTATCCACGGAGGAATCAATTCTCTTTCTAGATGATTAAGAAAATGAACTCTAGTCTTCTTTAGATATTCAATTACGATTTCGATTATATTAGCAGTTTAATATTACAGGCAGGATCACAGGTACAACACGTAAGGCATGCTAGTGGGTCCTAGACTACCCGGACATGGCATAATAGTAGCTACGCACGGACTCCCGTCACCTCGTGCGTACGTAGCCCCCGAAGATAATAGCATATACTTAATTAATTCACCTAGGGGGACAATTCCCCCTCACAAAGTTAGAAAGGAGACTTACCTCGCTCCGAAATTCCATAACCGGCCTCCAAGCCCTTCCGATGACTCCAAAGGACACACAACGCCCCAAAACTATCCAAACAATGACAACCCAATGAAAATATACTCTAATATTTGCAACAATTCCAAATTATATAATTTCCCAACCCCGCTTAGTGAAATGACAAAAATGCCCTCGGGCCCACGTGCCCGGAATCTGAAATTTCTCGAAGATATATTCTACGCATAGCCTTAATAACTCAAATACACAATTTACTCAAATATTCATGCTCAATTCGTGGCTAAAAATCCAATTTCCATTTTCTAGGTTTCTTTAAGATTCTCCAAATTTCCAATCAATTTCCATGCCTAATCGATGCATATAATCTTCTATTAAACATAAAAACAGAGGGAATTTGCTTACCTTGACAATGCATGAAGGAATCCTCACTTTGAAGCCTCCCAAGATCGCCTAAGCCAAAGAAGAAATGAAGGAATGGCCAACAAATTCATGGTTTTAAAACATTCTGCCCAGCCTCGATTCCGCACCTGCGGTCCTACCTCCGCACCTGCGCTCCCGCAGGTGCAACCAATCTCGCACACCTGCGGCTTCCTCAACTCCAGCTCAAAATCGCACCTGTGCCCCATTGTCCGCATCTGTGACTTCGCAGGTGCGTAAATACCATCGCAACTAGGCTCCCAGCCAGACCATCCATCCTTCGCACCTACGGTGCCATAGCCGCACCTGCGGCCAAATCCTCACAGGTGCGGTCACACCAGATGACAGCAAATTCCAGACTTCTTCAAACTCTCAACTTGATCCGTTAACCACCTGGAATCCACCCGAGGCCCCGTCCAATTATACCAACCTGTTCCAAAACATAACGCGGACTTGCTTGAGGCCTCAATTCACATCAAACAACATCGAAACCACAAATCGCACCCAAATCCTAACTTTATGAACTTGAAATTCCAAACTTCTTCATCCGATGCTGAAACCTATCAAATCACGCCCGATTGACCCCAAATTTTGCACACAAGTCATCCTCGATATCAAAATTTCCACTTCCGGTTGGACTCCTAAAAAACCTTCAAATTTCTATCTTTAGCCAAATGACTTCAAAATGACCTAGGACATCCAAATTCATTTTCGATCGTGCTCCCAACTCTAGAATCACCATACAAAGCTATTTCCAGACCCGGAATCCCAAACGGACATCAACATCACTGAAATGAGCTTCAAGCCAAACTTAGGAAATTTCTTCAAAAATGTTGACTTCCACAATATGTATCGAAACGCTCCCGGGTTATCCAAAGCCTGATCCGGACATACGCCCAAGTACGAAATCATCATACGAACCTGCAGGAACCCTCAAGTCCTGATTCTGAGGTTGTTTACTCAAAATTCCAGTCTTAGTTGATTCTTCAAACTTAAGGCTTTTGAAATGAGAATTTTCTTTCCTGATCAACTCTAAACTTCCCGAAATTCAATTCCGACCACGCCCACGGGTCATAATACCTAAAACGAAGATGCTCATGGCCTCAAACCACTGAACGACACACTAGAGCTCAAAATGATCGATCGGGTCGTTACATTCTCCCCCACTTAAACCAGCGTTCATCCTCGAACGTGCTAATAACTGCTTTGAAGTTATCTGAAATCACTATTTAACACCCCGAGCACCTGCCCGTAATACCACAACCCAGTTGAGCATATTAGCTTGATCAAATCTGAAGATTTCTTCTTTTCTCCATATAATAAGCTTAGAATTCATTCAAACACCTGAAATTTCTCTGCCAGGCCTAGTTCCAATATATAATCACTGTATCAAATACTGCACGATATACCAGAACATGACTGCATGCCTTTTGCTGAATCAGCACCATGCACCGCATAACTCATAATCTAACCACAATGACGTTCCCTGAACCTTAATAGCCAAAATTTCACGAATCTTATGGTCCCAATGCACCTCATGATATATATACATACATCTTGCTATAATGTTGACGATACCACCACAACAGAGGAGATGTGCGGAAATTCATACCCAACTGCAGAGTTACAAATCATTGAATGACCCATCTTGACTAGAATCATCACCTCATTATGAACCTGAATAATGGTATTTGTTCTTTAGTGTACACTTCACATAACCTTACCACACTTATCCCTGATCCTATAATCTCGTCTACCCAGTATGAACTACTCAGACAACAAATCACCCCAAACATGACCAACAACCTTACATGATGCCACATCACGCCAATAGACCATGACTCCAACATGATAATAAGAAACGACTCAGGAAGGGACTATTCAACTCACGCAACTAATATGAACTCTTATCAGAAAATAGGAAGTAAAACACAAGAAAAATAATTATAGGAACCTTACTCAACATCACACTGTTGCAGCGTGCAACCCGATCCGAATAACATACCCGGCGACGTGCCACCCGATCCACACATAAAAGTTACATAAGAAGATATATATACAGAGCTGGTTTGCTCACTATTACGAATTACTGAGTATCGATCATAAGCACGCTAAGTGCATAATACCATCCTGGGGATACTGATAAAGCCGTATGCTACAAAACTCAAGCACAACTGAGGTGCGATATATATAAATACACTCTGGATCTCAAGAGCTATCCTGCTCACATAACATACCCACTACACGAGACCTCAACACATAGGAAATTATCAAGACGTTTCACAACTCTCAATGCACAATCATAATATCACGTGAATTTGACGAAGACGGAACAACATCTGCTATTCTAATACCTTTCCATGAAAACTGCTCTCATGAAATGAACATGCCTGGCTCATACAAAGCCAATAATCATATTTAAATCCATCCACAAACATCGAGTCACCTTGCTCGCACCAAACTAAGCTAATAGCTTTTACCTGGGTCCATATTAACCCACTTTCTCTCACAATATGCAAGAACAACCATCATAGCCGGGACAAACACCCCACAATCCACAACCAAATGAACAGAACGCCTTTCAGGCATAAATTCTCAATTAAGCAATATTGCACTTCTTTAAACTCAGTCCAAATCTTCAATCCATCAAGTGACTACATGTCACACTTTATAGAATCTTTTCGCGGTCATGCTTCCATGACCTTCCACATAAGGTAGTAAGTTTGCACATCCACCACTGGCCATACTACGCTGTAAGACAAATCAAGAACCCATAACCAGGATACAAAGCCTCTTCCGCCGAATATCCATCTCAGGTGACACTGAAGGTAACACCAGCTTACTCTGAACTTTCAAATCACTTTTTATTGCTCTTCCGAGCTCATGACATCCTTATTAACACCGAACCGCAATCTCGATTCCTTACTTCCAGTTGCATACTGCTTACCGCACCTAACATGCCAATATGAGATAGCGCAAGAATTCCATCATAACTTCTGAACCACTAATAGGGTGAACACTTCATCATATGGAAACCTTTTACTTAACTCAATTCAGGAGTACCATCTCAACACACGAGTGAATTCTCACAATCACAATACGTGCAAATCCTTAAGTAGGGGTCTGAACCATCATAAACCTTCCGGGATCCTCCTACACCTGACAGGACATAATACTTGAATGCTTCCAAATAAAATTTATTTCGACGGCCGACATGCCTTGCATACACCGGCACAAACCACATGCATAACTTAATCACATCGAAGGAACTAATCACTGCCGTAAATGTGGCATTTCAACCATGGCTAATCAATCTGTTTTCTTTTAATCATCTTCGCTTGCTTCAGGAATAATAGCAACTTCCTTCAACTCATAGCACTCAACCCTCACTCATCGCGGGCGACCTTGATTCACGAAACTATGTTGCCTAAATCCCACAATCTGTCTCATACCCTCCTGAAAATCTTTCTTCAATCCGGAGTTTATTTCTCTCACTCCTCCAATATAATCCTACATGCCGAAACATATCATAGAACATTCCAACCATCCTCTTTTTTCTCAGAAATTACTCTGCAAAAGCTCGATTCTCGATCATACTGCTGCCTGAAACCCTTAAACGCCGCATTCTTAACTTTTGAATTCACTAGGACCGCTATTGAGAGTCACCCACTCTGATTGGTCCCGAATACAATCAACTCCAAGGCTCTTCTAGCACATGAACACCCTTTCAAGAAAACACGTGACCGAGTCACTATCCTGACAACTCACCTATGCCTTAAGCAAATTTTTGAATCTTCCAAAGCCTAACCCTGGCCCGACAGGGCCAACTTTTGCACACATTCATCAAATCCCACGCACAATCACCATTTTACTCCTTTCCCTTAGCTATAATAACTTGCCAACACGCCGACAATCCGCAATCCTATGATAACACAATCCTACAACCCAACCGCAGATGGTGGGACCCCCTCACTTAGGCTGAAGCTACTCCTTGCACCACTCTAGACCCTGCCGAGATCCTTTCTCCTTTGACAACGCGATCTAGCTCAACCAATCCGTTCAATTCTTCCAAATTCTCTTGCTAGCACTCCTAAATACTCAAATTCTCTAGCATCATTCGCACATTCTGCCTCCTACCGAATATCCAGTAGAACCCCTCACAGAGACCTGCCAACCATGCCACTGCTAACCTATTCACAGGAGATAACCCACCTGTGGAAATCACCCGCGGACACCTTCCAACTACGCTGAAATGCACGCTCTATGCGACTTCAATACCACATCCTACGCCATGCTTCATTTACCAACTTTACTAGTCCGTCCGCTACTCATGCACATCCATTAAATGCGCGACAATATCTTCAAATTCCAAGCTATGTTGCCGCTCCCCCACTTTGCGACTGCTCGACTTCGGCTTCTTACACCTGGCCTCCTAGAAATGGAACCACCGCCTAGCCTCACTTCAGGACCATTCTCTTTAGCTCTCAAACCAGCAGATCACGACTTCAAGCTCTCCGAAGATCACCTTTCTCCAGCTGCCTTCGTTATCAACACTTATCCGGTATTGAACCACCGCACCTCACGGTCTCCGACAACCGCTTCTTCAATACTCCTTCACAATACTCTGACCCCACGCAACCGAAGAAACCATAGCACTGACAAACTTAACACATTCCATTCGATCAACGACGATGACTTCACGTCACAAGTGAATATTCCACCTCACTTGAAGACACCAAGTCTTACTACTTCATCAACCCCAACCGGACCATTCATAACCCAAAAGCCTTTCCTCCGCCGGAACTAAAATACCAAAATCTCGAAATCACACCCTGAGAAGACCTCCCTTCAAACCATTCATCACCCCAACATACGGGCAAGCATTCTATCATCATATCGACATCATGCGATAACCAATCTCAAGCATCATCACTGCCTGAGCATACCCTTAACGCTCTCAGAAACATAGCTACTGAGTTGAAATAACGTATTATTCTCTTGCAGGGCCATAACAACAGCCCCTACCAATTACACATGGAAATATCTCGAATTACATCCGTAGAACCATTTCAATTCCTCAAATTTTCCTGATTCATAGCAAGCGCTTTGCGACACATATGATTGAGTAGGAATGAACATAGGCATAAGCCTCAAAGGAATCAAATCGCATGACGAGGAATCAAGGAGGGAAGTACTACTAACATCCCTGTAGCCTCTCGAAGATAAGTACAAACATTTCTGTACCGATCCGCAAGGCTCTACTAGACTTGCTCATGACTGGTGAGACCTACAGGAACCTAGAGCTCTGATACCATGTTGTCACGACCCAAAATCCATAAGGTCGTGATGGCGCCGGACATCATTGTTAGGCAAGTCAATCATTTATTAATTTAAATAAATTCCCGATTTTAACAATTATGAAAAATATTTCCTTTCACTTTATTACATATTAACCAAATAAAAATCTGTTAAGTAAAACAATGGTTTAAATATTACACTTTAGCAATTATATCCCAACACATCCCAGAACCCGGTGTCACAAGTACATGAGCAATTTCTAAGAATTTATACAATCATCACAAAGCCTGTCCGAAATAAAAATTAGACAAGGAAATTTAAAATGAAAATAAGTACAATACGAGGGAGACTCTGTCAGTTGCGGATTGCCTCCGGATGATACAACTCGCCCAAGTCTCCGAATCCTACACATTGCTATGAAAGTACCTGTGCAATAAAATGCACAGCAAGTGTAGCATGAGTACAAAAACAACGTGTACTCAGTAAGTCGTCCGCCTAAACTCAGAGAGTTAGTGACGAGAGGTCAAATTAGACACTTTCTAAAAGTCAATTTAGAATATTCAAGTCTGACACTAAGCATGATTATTATAGGCAATTTATTAAGTTGAGGAATAAGCAATATCAACTCTTTCCACATTTAACACTTTAAATCTTCATCATATTAACACCAATTAATCAACATGGGTGATTTGATCAAATAACAAATAATTAACCGGAAGGAACAACTTCTTCCAAAAATCTTTAATAACTTTAAATCTCTGTCATTTCAGTTGAAAGCTTAAAATTTCAGGTCAGTAATCAGGCAAAAATCATAGCAACTACGCAGCAAATATCATGCGCAAGCAATGCCGAGGGTCGAACGGTAGGGACCAACAATAATAAACTGTGTACTGCCGAGGGTCGAACGACTCGAACCATAGATGCATCTATCTGCCCCGCTCGTGAATCGATCATGCGACGCGGTTATACATACAAATAATAAGGCTAGCCTGCTCGCGAATCATACCTGCGACTCAGGTGCTCATATGTACACATATCCACATAATAGATCCGTATTTTTATCAAGAAAATAGTTTTTCTCAGGAAAGTGGTAAAATTCTTCTTAAAGGAGCATGGAATATAGCTTTTAAATCTTTGTTTTGAAACTCATTTGCCAAGTTTAATGATATTCCATCATATAACCCTACCAGGTATACAATTATCCACAGAGGAATCAATTCTTTTTCTAGATGATTAAGAAAATGAACTCTATTCTTCTTTAGATATTCAATTACGATTTCGATTATATTAGCAGTTTAGTATTACAGGCAGTATTACAGGTACAACACGTAAGGCATGCTATTGGGTCCTACACTACCCGGACATGACATAATAGTAGCTACGCAACGACTCCCGTCACCTCGTGCGTACGTAGCCCCCGAAGATAATAGCATATACTTAATTAATTCACCTAGGGGGACAATTCCCCCTCAAAAAGTTAGAAAGGAGACTTACCTCGCTCCGAAATTCCATAACCGGCCTCCAAGCCCTTCTGATGACTCCAAACGGACACACAACGCCCCAAAACTATCCAAACAACGATAACCCAATGAAAATATACTCTAATATTTGCAATAATTCCAAATTATATAATTTCCCAACCCCGCTTAGTGAAATGACCAAAATGCCCTCGGGCCCACGTGCCTGATATCCGAAATTTCTCGAAGATATATTCTACCCATAGCCTTATTAACTCAAATATACAATTTACTCAAATATTCATGATCAATTCGTGGCTAAAAATCGAATTTCCATTTTCTAGGTTTCTTTAAGATTCTCCAAATTTCCAATCAATTTTCATGCCTAATCCATGCATATAATCTTGTATTTAACTTTAAAATGGGAGGAATTTACTTACCTTGACAATGCATGAAGGAATCCTCTCTTTGAAGCCTTCCAAGATCGCCTAAGCCAAAGAAGAAACGAAGGAATGACCAACAAATTCATGGTTTTAAAACATTCTGCCCAGCCTCGATTCCGCACCTGCGCTCCCGCAGGTGCGACCAATCTCCCGCACCTCGGCTTCCTCAACTCTAGCCCAAAATCGCACCTATGCCCCATTGTCCGCATCTGCGACTTCGCAGGTGCGGAAATACCATCGCACTGCGCTCCCAGCCAGACCATCCATCTTTCGCACCTGCGGTGCCATAGCCCCACCTGTGGCTCCGCACCTGCGGCCAAATCCTCTCAGGTGCGGTTACACCAGATGACAGCAAATTCCAGCCTTCTTCAAACTCTTAACTTGATCCGTTAACCACCCGGAATCCAACCGAGGCCCCCGGGACCCCGTCCAATTATACCAACTTGTTCCAAAACATAATGCGGACTTGCTCGAGGCCTCAATTCACATCAAACAACATCAAAACCACGAATCGCACCCAAATCTCAACTTTATGAACTTAAAATTTCGAACTTCCTAATCCGACGCCGAAACCTATCAAATGACGCCCGATTGACCCTAAATTTTGCACACAAGTCATACTCGACATTATAGACCTGCTCCAAATCCGGAATCGCATTCCGACCTCGATATCAAAATTTTCACTTCCGGTCGGACTCCTAAAAAACCTTCAAATTTCTATCTTTAGCCAAATGACTTCAAAATGAACTACTGACATCCAAATTCACTTCTGATCGTGCTCCCAACTCTAGAATCACCATACAGAGCTATTCCCAGACTCAGAATCCCAAACGGACATCAACATCACTGAAATGCGCTTCAAGCCAAACTTAGGAAATTTCTTCAAAAATGCTGACTTCCACAATATGCATCTAAACGCTCCCGGGTTATCCAAAACCCGATCTGGACATACGCCCAAGTCTGAAATCATCATACGAACCCGCAGGAACCCTCAAATCCTGATTCTGAGGTCGTTTACTCAAAATTCCAATCTTAGTTGATTCTTCCAAGTTAAGGCTTCTGAAATGAGAATTTTCTTTTCAAATCAACTCTAAACTTCCCGAAATTCAATTCCGACCACGCCCACGGGTCATAATACCTGAAATGAAGATGCTCACGACCTCAAACCACTGAACGCCGCGCTAGAGCTCAAAACGACCGATCGGGTCGTTACAAGAAGGATAAGACTTATTTGAACTTGAGATGAAAAACAAAGCGGTAGTAATAATTTTGCTAAAATAATATGATTTATCGTGCTCAAACAAGATAGATCACAACGTTATATGTTTAGTATTCTTGAATATTGTCCGTAAAATAAAATACAAAGTGCTAAAATCAAGGGGTTGGATTATTTTTGTATAGAAAAAGATAACATGTTATCCACTATGAGATCTGAAAAATGATTTCATGTCCTGCTTCTTAATTAATATCTAATAATTATTTATAATTTCTATATAGAAGGTTTACTTTTAAGGTTATTTGCACATAGTTCAAATAATTCAAATCATAATTCGACCTTTTTTATGTCTGCGCATTGCGCAGGTACTAATACTAGTTATGTATAATAGAAAAACGTCCAAATAAATAAGGGTGGGCATAGTTTGGCAAACCCCAGATCCAAACTAAAATTCGAATTTTTGAGATTTTTGGTTTGGATTTTTGGATAAAAAAGGATCAGATTTTGGATATCAGAAAATTAGAAATTCTTATAATTTATATTTAGTCCATTATCCATATGTAAATATTAATAAGTTCAATACCTCAGCTGTTGTCTCATATATTAAATATTAATTACTAAGTTACTGTGAGAATACTTTCTATTTTGACATGATTTTACTATTTCTACTTCTTATCGGCCGTATTAATGCCTCTATTGTATTTTTTTGATTATAATTTTATTACTTGAATACTTTATTTGGATGATTACAGTGAGAATGAGGAACGTTTCATTCAATTTAACATGAGTACTTCATTTGATATTTATATTTGTAAAAAGAAGAAATATCTCAACGTATAAGCTCAAAATCGAAAATCTAAAATATCCAAACTGATTAATCCGAAACCGAACTTAAAAAATCCGATCCAATCTGCATTTATTTGTATTGGATTTGGGTTGTCATTTATTCGATTCAAAAATCGAAAATCCAAACCGGAATTTTTATATGCAATCTGAACTGCCCGAACGTCTACCCCTACAAATTAATGCAACATGTACTTAAATTAAAAATAAGATTAGTTTTATTTTAGCGCAATAGAACATAAAATTATTGGATATTTAGAAGAATATCCAAATAATAACCTTGGATATGGTTAGGGTCATTTTTTTGTCTTGCTGTAACGACCCGATCGGTCGTTTTGCTTTCTAGAATCCTGTTCCCCTAAATAAGACTCCTGGTACATTCTTTTACTGTTTTATGACTTGCGAGGATGATTATTTTGAGCTGCAAGCAATGTCGAAGACTGGGTCACGTGGCAATAAGGTGCCATTATGTAAAATCTCCACAACTAGACATGAACCCTATACCAGGTAATTCAAATCCTCGCTCTAAGGAAGAAAACAATGTCAGCGAGGCTAAAAGTAGCACATGGCAGACGGTTCAGTTTCCCAAGAAAAAAAGAACCAATGGAAGAGGTTCTGAAACCATACAAAATCCAGGTATTCATTCAAGTCTACCTCATCCAATACCGGGTAAGTTTTCTACTAAAACCCCTAATACTAGTCTTATCATCTCAAACACTCAATCTATGAGTAACAAAAAAAACCCGGCTAATCTTTTCACTTCTACTAAAAGAAATTACGTAAATTGTAGTAACCAATTCTCCACCTTGGATAATCCGCCCATAAAAATAAAAGAATATGAATTACATTATTCTGAAAATAATTTGTTTTTGGACAAAAATAACGTGGCTTTAACTAAAACCACCAGTGGCAACGTGGCTGACATGGAAGTTAATAAATTACCCAACACGCTATCCTCAAACTCCCCCACTAATTACAATGTCGAAGAAAACAATTTGGATAATTATAATATTAATTACGGGAGAGGAGCAATTTCAGCCGATAATCAACTCTCAAATAATCCCATACTAATCGAAAACATCTCTAACAACTGCATGGATGAAGATCAGGCCCCACAACACTTGTCCCACATGCCCCCACCCTTTAAACATTTGGCCAATTACAATCACCACGTGCCTATCCCTAATACTACACAAAATCAGCTTAAAATCTCTTCTCCATCATGCAAAGAAAGCATGCAAGTAGATCAAATCGTTAACACCCTAGGAAACCTCTCTACTCAAACCCTTCCACCTTCTAGTGTCCAAAACGAGCCTAACACTATAAACCAACCCCTTCATATACACAATGCCAAGAATTCCCATCTCACAAAGGAGAAGGTACAGACTTGTGCAAATACTAAGGCACCAAAGAGCTCACACAATTTCCAATCCACCACCAAACTTGAACAACCAACAGGGAAACCAAACAGTCATCTTCATCCAACCACCTCTCCCCCAAGATCACCAACCTCTATCATAGATAGAACAAGTACTGATGGGCCATGCAGTCACGTTCAACATGATTCTGGATGGCCAGGAAACAATGATCATTCTCCAAAACTCCCACTTTCTAGCAAAACTTGTTTCCGAAGGAATGCACATGGCCATGAGCAACTACCACAACCATGTTTGGCTAAACAACATACTGCACCCTCTATCACCAACTATGAATGCACAACAAGCTCAAGTTATGAGAAATCAGTGGAACCTTCCCCACCACTTCAATGACCTCCAACCACAAAACATGTCTCTAGACCTCCCATTCTTTCCCCCAGGGGGAGATCCAGAACTTAAAGGCAATCTTCCTGCCATGGGCAGCAACCCTACACTTCCACCAGAACCAAGCTCAAGAAGTTCCCCCAGTAAACATCCCACCACCACCACCATTCAATCCCAATGCGTAAGAACAAGAAGAGCCACCAGTAGATAATATATACGAAATGGACTTACTAGGATCGGAAGCGATAATAGAATTCTCAAGTCTAAGCTAAGTAAAGGTCTATCTCTTCAGGGAGATGCTAGAGAAGAGGTATGTGCTCAGATGCCCCCAACTTTGTACAAATGCTCAATGGACATAAGGCCACCACACGACCCAATGGTGGGGATCCATGTAATGATACTTGTTCCCTCTCTGAGGAGGAACCCACTGCTCCATGCAAGAATGGAGAATAGTTCTAACAACAACCATGTATCAATGATGTATAGGCCTACCAACATCATAATTTGGAACATTCGTGGTGGTAACAATGACAACTTCTGTGTTAACTTTAGGGAAATGGTTGACGCACACAAACCCTGTATGGTCACCTTGCTGGAAACCCGCATGGAAAACCATAGCACCTTACTGAACGATTTTCCCTTCACGGAAATATTAACGTCCCAGCGGAAGGTCAA
The DNA here is from genome assembly GCA_005239525.1 of Nicotiana knightiana. Lineage (NCBI taxonomy): Eukaryota > Viridiplantae > Streptophyta > Magnoliopsida > Solanales > Solanaceae > Nicotiana > Nicotiana knightiana. The sequence goes on along the minus strand of ML436736.1, from coordinate 36,551 downwards.
GCTGGGGGTATGGTAATTATGTGGGATGCTAGCATTCTGAGAGTCCATGACTTTGTAAGGAGGAATCAAGAGATCCACGCCACTGTAGAGGTAACTCCCTTTAATACTATTTGGTTATTTTCCTCGGTTTATGCAAGTACTAACTTAGAAAAAGATGTACTCTATGAATAGTATTAAATGCATGCATAACAGTAACGTTATGCCTTGGCTCCCTGGGGGGACATATTAACGATATTTTTAGTGCTAATGATAAGTTTGGTGGTAATCCAATTAACCGTAGAAGGAGCAACGCTATTTGGAATAGCATTAACAAATGCAACCTATTGGACCTAGGTTATAAAAGGGTGTAAATATACTTGGACGAATAATAGGAAAAAATCAAGAGGATTAATTATGGAACGTTTAGATAGGATTTTTGTTAATAATAGTTGGCTTTCCCTTTTTCCCAAGGCTATTTTCATTCACCTGCCCATAACTCACTCTGACCATAGCCCGCTATTAGTTCAATTAGCCCATAAAAATGTAAACTTCAGTAATAAACCGTTTAGACTAGAAATAATTTGGTGCAGACATCCAAATTTCATCAACATTGTCAAAAAATATTGGTCAAATAATAATCTAACTGAAGCCCAAATTACTTTCAAGGACACTGTTATAAATTGGAAAAATGAGACCTTTGGAGACATTTCGAAAAGAAACAAATTACTTCTAGCTAGGCTCAATGGAATCCAATCTTCACCCTCATACAAAAGAAGTTACTTGTTACAAGACCTAGAATTTAAACTCCAATTATAATATAATAATATTCTGAAAATGGAACAAGACTTTTGGAAATTACGATCCATAATCTCTGGGCTAAATGATGGGGATGCAAATACTAAATTTAGCATCTAATGGCTTCTAATCAAAAGCATCGTAATACGATTATGTATTTCACCAACAATAATGGTGAATGGATTACTGACCCTAAATCAATATTATACCATACCCTCAATATATGCTTTTGCAACCTCCAAAATCATCTCTCATCGAAAAGCCATCCTAAATGACCCTACGTGCCATAACAATATTGATTTAAGTAGTCTTGATACTCCCCTAACAAATGAGGAAATTACAAAAGTTGTCTTATCCTTTAAACCCTTCAAAGAACCTGGGCCAGATGTAATCCATCATTTTTTTCTATACAAAATACTGGCACATCATCAAAGACTCATTAGAATCCTACTTCCATAAGGTATTTGATTCCCAAACACTGCCTCCTAGCATAAATGAAACCTTTATATGTCTTATACATAAATTTGCAAATGCAAACAACCTCAAAAATTTTAGACCTATTGGTCTATGCAATATCTCTTACAAAATAATCACTAAAATCATTGCAAACAGGATCAAGCCTATCCTTCCTTACCTCATTAGTCCTGTCCAATCTAGCTTCATTAAAAATAGGAGAGCCAGTGAAAATTCTATTATCATTCAAGAACTAATGAATAATCTTCGGAAAAATAAAAAATCTATCCCTGATATGTCAGTGAAAATCGACCTTGAAAAAGCTTTTGACAGATTAGAATGGTCCTTTGTTTTTAGAACCCTTAGATATTTCATATTCCCCCCTAAACTCACAAATTTAATCATGCATTGTATTTGTACCAGCTCAATGGGAATCCTTGTTAACGGGACAACTACTGATTTATTTAGTCCCGGTAGGGGTATCCGTCAAGGAGACCCTCTATCCCCCTATATCTTCATCCTTTGCTTAGAATTACTTTCAAAACTTATTAATCATCAAGTAGACATTCTAAATTACAACCCAATTAAAAGCTCCCATAAAGGTCCCTATTTTTCCCATGTACTATTTGCAAACGATAGAACCCTAATGGGTAAGGCCAACAAAAAAACTGGCAATTGCATAAAATTGTATGGATTTTTTCTGCTCCCAGTCAGAGTTATCCATCTATTTTGTCAAATCTAAAATCATCCTCCCCAAAAATTGTCCTCTTGATACTTCTACTTACTTTTCAAACCTCTTTGGAATGAAAGTTAGTTATGAATTTGCTAAATACCTAGGATTTCCTCTTCTAAATCATAGCCCTAAGCATAGAGACTTCCAATTCATAATAGACAAATTACATAACAAAAGTCCATTGGAAATGTTCCTTTCTCAATATGGCTGGAAGAACAACTCTTGCTACTAGCACTCTTAATGCTATCCCGACCCATTCAATGTAATATACTTATCTCCCAGTAAAAACCCTAAACCAAATTGATAAAATACAAAGGGATTTCATTTGGGGGAGCACCAACACCTTAGAAAAACTCCGTTTAGTCAATTGGAAAATTGTCACTAAAAGTAAGTAGGAAGGAGGCCTTGGCATTCATAAGGCCTCTTCTAAGAACATTGCCTTACTAACTGGCCTCTCTTGGAGATTGTTACAAAACCCCAACACCCCTTGGGCTCAACTCATTTCACACAAGTATGCGAAGAAAAAATAAACCAACACCACCTCCTTCATTTGGAAATCTATCCTAAAAGGTTGAAAATTTTGCAATGATAGCATCCTTTGGCACCCCCATCCTCACTCAAAAATCAACATATGGACCTCAAATTGGATCCATAACTCAAGTTCTCTAAGAAATAACATATGCGGTCCTCTTAGTAAAAAAGATCTCAATACTTCTATTAGGGATATCATTAAGGATGATAAATGGGACCTTCCATGTATCTCTTTTGAACTTCCTAGTAACCTAATGAACAAGCTTAAAACAACTCCTATACCTTCCAAGTTCTTTGAAAAGGATATTATGAGCTGGGATGTCACTTCTAGTGGTCTCTTCTCCACAAAATCATGCTACAAACTCATTAATCAAACTACCACTCCAAAATCAAACTTTGATTGAATTTGGGATCTTCAATGCCCAAACAAGATCAAATTCTTCTTCTGGAAATGCATGCATAACCACATTACTTGCAGAGCCTTCTTATTCCACATTGGCATTAATATAGACAAGGAGTGCACGGTTTGTAGAAACAATATAGAAGATGCACAACACATTTTCATCCACTACCCTGGCACTCAATCTTTTTGGAATAACATTGGCATCCCCCCCGGCCAGTTAAATGATGATATACAATGGTTGATTATCCTAAAGGAAAACTTTATTCTTAAAAATAAGTACACTAGAAACTGGAAAATTATTTTTCCTTTCTCCATTTGGAATATCTGGAAAAACAGAAATAACAATAATATCAATAACCTCAATTATAAGGTTCAACATACTGATGTCTTGCAACAAGCCTGGGAATACAACTTCTTCACGGAAAGAAACCCCTTCAAAGAAAGCAGGTTTCTAAATGAGATCAGATGGAACAAACCCCCACCGGATACTATCAAACTAAATATTGACGGGGCATTCTCAAAGAATACACTGGAAGCGGGACTTGGTGGTGTGTTTAGAAATAGCAATGGAGACTGGATCGTGGGCTTTTGGAAATCAACTTATGCATCATCAGTCACATAGTGTGAAATTAATGGCTATCCATGAGGGATTAAAAATTTCTCAGGAACTGGGATTCCCCAAGATAGAGATAGAGACAGATTTGACAGAGGCTATAACATTACTCTATGAAAATAACCCTAACCTCTCTACTCTAATATTGAATGCAGGTGGTTGATTGCACCAGTTGAAGATCCCAACCTAGAGGCATAACTTCAGGGAAGGAAATGTTATGGCACATCTCTTGGCGAAGGAAGCAGTGAAAAATTTCAAACCTATTAAATGTTTTTACCATGCACGTCCACCATGTTTTGTTGAACCTCAATTATCAAAGGACAAGTATGGTCTTAGTATTAGTTCTAAGTATGTTGTTTCCTCTGTTTGTAAGAAACTGGCCAAGTTTGGCAACACTAATGTAGGGACTTTGTAATGACTTTATGATCTTTTGCTATTATAATATTATCCTTTTACTTAAAAAAAAAAGAGGATGATTAGTTTGAGATTTGGAAGGGTTCAGGTTGAAATCGGAACAATTGGTTCCTTAAGTTGGCCTAAAAGGCTATGTTTGACTTCGGTCAACATTTCAAGTAAATGACCTCAGAATCGGTATTTGATGGTTCCAATAGGTTTGTATGATGATTTTGGACTTGGGCGTATGCTCGGTTCAGGTTGGATGACCCGGGAGCGTTTCGGCGTTTAATATCAAAAATTGGTTCTTGAAGAATTTTGAAGTTCTTTAAATTTGGTTTGGAGGGGGTTTTGGTGTTATCGAGGTCCAAACAGAATTCTGAGACTGGGAATAGTTATGTAATGTCATTTAATACTTGCATACAAAATTTGGTGTCAATCCGAGTAGTCTAAGTACGTTTTCGGTACATTTTGAGTGAATAGAAGAACTTGAAGTTCATAAGTTTGAATCAATTGGTTTTGGGGTGTGATTCTTAGTTTTAATGTTGTTTCGAGCGCTCTGAGAGTTCGAGCGAGTCCAATTTATGATTCTAGACTTATGGGTATGTTCGAGCGGGGCCCCGGGGGCCCCGAGTGTCGATCGGACGAGGCTCGTACCAAGTTGGGAGCTAAAGCTCCCCAATTCTGTCATAATCGCACCTGCGCTTGGTCAGCCGCAGGTGCGGGCTCGCAAGCCGCATAAGCGAGGAATCAAGGGTTGCCCAGGAACCGTAGATGCGGAAAGTTGGGCGCACCTACGTGACCGCAGGTGTGAAATTCTCGACCGCAGGTGCAAAAAGGCTCGTAGATGCGGCCCTTTGTATACGCAGAAGCGAACCCTGGCCAGGCAAAGGAGAAGCGCACATGCGAGGCATATGCCGCAGGTGTGAGACTGCAGATGCAGCCAAGGCACAACAGGTGCGAAAGTCGCTGGGCAGTGAGGGTTCAGTTAATACGGACTTAGTCCATTCTTAGCACATTTTCTTCCACACTTGGGCGGTTGGAGAGCTTTTAAGGAGGGGATTTCGACCTAGGTTTGTAAGGTAAGTAATTTCTACTTAATGTGAGTTTAATACATAGATTATGGATAGATTTTAACATAAAAATTGGTAGAAATCATAGTTTTAGATGAAAAACCTAGGGTTTAATAAAAATGAGATTTTACCACGAAAATGGTTATGGAACTTAGTAAAAATCATATATTTATGTTCCTTAGGTTATGGGTAACAACTTTCTTCAAAAAAATTTGGAATCCGAGCACGTGGGCTCAGGGTTAAATTTTAGGAATCTTGCATTTTGGATTGGGTAATCAGTTAATAGTGGGGATATGAACTTTTGAGCATAGATTGATTAATATATATAATGTTGGACTAGTTCCGAGTCGTTTGGCACCAAATTTGGAGGTTTTAGCACGTTCCTAAATCGGGAAGTGGGCTTTGAGACGAGGTAAGTCTCCTTTCTATCCTTGTAAGAGGGAAATCTCCCCATAGGCAAATTAACTAATATATGTGACTATTTGTGGGGGACTACGTACATACGAAGTAGCGAGAGTCCGTGCGTAGCTACTATTCATGCTAAAGTCCGGGTAGTATAGGACCCCTATCATGCTATACTTGAAATAATTGTTCCTTTACTTGTCAATTAAACTGCTTAAAATCATAATTCCATAAATTGTAAAAGGATTCCAAAAGGATAAGTCTTCACCCATTTGAGGTTATGAATAGAACACTTGACTATTGTTGAAAAATTTGTGTTCCTTAAGTGTTTTTTATGGTTGAGCGGGCCGAGCGCCTCAACATTTTAAATAGATGCATCTATGGTTTGCGTCGTTCGACCATCGATAGTGCACATTTAACTATTGTTGTGTTGGTTCGGTCCGTATGACCTCAATATTATTTGCGCATGTTAACTCTTGGGAATAATAATTGTGAAAAGGATATTTATTGTCTCTTGTTGTTGCGTTTAGTATAATTGTTGTAATCCATGATTAGTTAGGATTTGATTTATTATTATTAGCCTTAGCAAGTGTCAAGTCGACCCTTCGTCACTACTTCTTCGATGTTAGACTGGATACTTACTGGATACATATTGTTTTATGTACTCACGCTACACTTCTGCACTTAACTGTGCAGGATCTGAGGCAGGTGCATCTGGATATCCACCCGGCGCGCATTCATGATTTGGGTTCGATATTCCACGGTGAGCTGCCCTTCCGAGCCGTTCAGCAGCATGCCAGATTCTCTCTTTTGTTTTTTTTTCTGTCTATTCTCTTTTCAAACAATAGGATAGACATCTTTTGTATATTCTACTAAGCTGCCCATGTACTTGTGACACTAGATCTTGGCATGTATTAGTAGACTTGTAGTTTTTCTTTGGGGGTTTTGTTCTTATGGTTCTAAGCATTTCTACTTGCTTCACTTATTAATTTAAATCGGTCTCTCGTCAAATCTATTAATTTTCAAATAATCACTTTTGGGAAATTTGTTTAAATGGGAATGTTATTGGGTTATTCGTTGTTGGCTTGTCTAACAATGGTGTTGGACGCCATCACGACATAATATGGAATTGGGTCGTGACAACATGATATCAGAGCACTAGGTTCACGTAGGTCTCACAATTTATGGGCAGGTCTAATAGAGTCTTGTGGATCGGTGCGAAGACGTCCGTACTTATCTTCGAGAGGCTATAGGATGTTAGGAAACTACTCTTCATTCATATCCTATCGTGCAGTTGATGGTGTACTGATATTCTTCTTTCTGTTCTCTCACAGATGGTGAGAACGCACGCAATAGACATTCCCGACCCAAGAGGAGCTGCTCCGCCTATTGGTAGAGGCTGAGGCAGAGGCCGGGGGAGGGCACCGGCCCGGGGTAGGGGCGAGGACGTCCCAGAGTTTACCCAATTGCATCGCCAAAATATCCAGTGGAGGATCCTATAGTTGAGGAGCAGGGGGAGGTTCCTGCAGTAGAGCCAGCCCCGACCAACTTCATGACAGCACCGGGCTTCCAGGAGGTCATGGGTCGTATGACTCAGGCCGGTTTACTTCCAGCAGATCCAACCACATCTCAGGTGGGATGGGGAGCATAGACCCCTACCGCTCAGGCTCCTGGGTGTGCAGACGCTGTGTATCACACCCCGGTCACTCTTCCCGTGGGCGAAACTGAGCTTGTAGCAGTAGCTTTACCTGAGCCTAGTCTAGCTGAGAAGATTTTGGACAGATGGACTAGGCTTCACCTTATGGTCTTTGGGGGTGAGCGAAATGAGGATTCTCAGGACTTCATTGATAGGTGCAGGGATAGACTGCACAACATGCGCATATTGGAGTCTCACGGGGTGGATTTCACTACCTTTTAGTTGGAGGGCAGCGCATGTAGGTGGTGGCAGTTTTATCTTCTTGGTAGACCAGAATATTCTCCTCTCATGACTTGGGACCAGTTCACACGCCTATTCTTGGACAATATCTTCCACCCTCTCAAAGGGAAGAGCTACGGTTTCAGTTTGAGTAGCTTCAGCAGGGTCAGATGTCCGTGACTGATTATGAGGCGAGATTCTCCGAGTTATCTCGCCATGCACTCGAGTACAAAGGTTTGTTGCAGGGTTGCACTCTGGCATTCAGGCTAGTATGGCTCGAGAGGTGGAGATGGGGACTCCCTATTAGTTAGTAGTGGAGATTGCCCGCAGGATCGAGGGTTACCGTTAGAGGGGTAGAGAGCGGATGCAGTGGGACAAGAGGTCTCATTTTTATAGAGAATTTAGAGGTTCCCCAACTAGGGGCGGAGGTCATTTTGGGAGGGGCCAGCCCAGCAGGCCCCCATATTCAACACCACCACCTTCTTGAGGTACTACAACGAGGCCCTATTTCAGTGTTATGCCAGAGAGTTATTACTGCCCTCCAGCTATCCAGGGTTCTTCCAGCGGGTATTCCGGCCATCAAGGTTCTTCCAATGCTTACTTCAGTGCCATGCCAAAGAGTTCATATCGCCCACTAGCTATTCAGGGTTCTTCCGGCGGATATTCATGCCATCAGGGCCAGACGACAGGGTAGTAGGTCACCACACCGAGAGGTTGTTTTGAGTGCTGGGACCTTAGTTATGTGTGGAGGTATTTCCCTAGGCCTCGGGGCAAGGTAGTGCACAAGGGTCAACGGCCCATGATTACAGCTCCATCAGCCGCATCCAGCTATCCGGCCACCCAGAGGTAGAGGACAAGCGAGTAGAGGCCGTCCCAAAGGTGGAGGTCAGGCAGGCGGAGGCCAGCCAGGTGGAACTCCAACCAAATTTTATGCTTTTCCGGCTAGACCAGTTGTAGTGGCCTCAGATGCTGTGATCACAACTATTATCTCTATTTGCAGTAGGGATGCCTCAGTATTATTTGGTCCAGGATCTACGTATTCATATGTGTCATCCCTGTTTGCTCATTTTTTGGATATTCCTCGCGAGTCCTTGTGTACACCTTTTTATGTGTCAGTACATCTAGTCGGGTTATATCTTTTATGAAGGCTCGACACATGGTCAAGAGGAGTTGCTTGTCTTATCTAGCCTATGTTCGGGATACTACCGCAGAGTCTCCGGAGATTGATTCATTGCTAATAGTTCGGGAGTTCGCCGATGTGTTTCCTTCTGACCTTCCAGGCATGCCTCCAGATCGTGATACTGATTTCTGTATTGACTTGGCTCCAAGCACTTAGCCTATATCTATCCCACCATACTGTATGGCTCCGAAAGAATTGAAGGAGTTGAAGGAACAACTTGAGGAGTTGCTAGCAAAGGGGTTCATTAGACCGAGTATGTCACCTTAGGGTGCACCAATAATATTTTTGAAGAAAAAGGATGGGACTATGTGGATGTGCATTGATTACTGCCAGTTGAAAAAAGTCACCATTAAGAACAAGTACTCGTTGCCACGTATTGATGATTTGCTTGACCAGTTGCAGGGTGCTATGGTGTTTTCTAAGATTGACTTGAGATTGGGGTATCATCAGTTGAAGATTCGGGACTCAGATGTTCCGAAGACTACCTTCCGTACTAGATATGGCCATTATGAGTTTCTAGTGATGTCCTTCGGCTTGACTAATGCCCCAACGACATTTATGGACTTGATGAACAATATGTTCAGGCGTTATATTGATTCCTTTATTATTTTCTTCAGTGATGACATCTTGATTTACTCACGTAGCATGGAGGAGCACGAGCAGCATTTGAGAGTGGTGCTTCAAACTTTGAGGGAACAGAAGCTATATGCTAAGTTTTCCAAGTATGAGTTTTGGCTGGATTTTGTGGCATTCTTGGTGCATGTAGTGTCAGGCAAGGGTATTAAGGTAGATCCCAAGAAGATTGAGGTAGTTCAGAGTTGGCCTCATCTTACTTCGGCGACCGAGATCAAGAGTTTCTTGGGGTTAACATGTTATTATCTCCGGTTCGTGTAGGGATTCTCATCTATTACAGAACCATTGACTAGATTGACCCAGAAGGGTGCTCAGTTTCGTTTGTCCGATGATTGTGAGGAGAGCTTTCAGAAGCTCAAGACAACTTTGACATCAGCACCAGTCCTTGTGTTGCCTTCCGGTTCGGGGGTGTATACTGTGTATTGCAACGCTTCACGCATTGGCTTAGGTTGTGTGTTGATGCAGGAGGGGCGGGTTATTGCATATGTTTCACATCAGCTGAAGCCCCATGAGAAGAATTATCCTGTGCACTATTTGGAGTTGGTCGCGATTGTTCATGCTCTTAAGATATGTAGGCATTATTTATATGGAGTGTCTTGTGAGGTTTACGCTGATCATCGCAGTTTGCAGCACTTGTTCAAGCAAAAGGATCTCAATTTGAGGCAGCGTAGATGGCTTGAGTTATTGAAGGATTATGACATCACCATTTTTTATCATCTGGGCAAGGCGAATGTAGTCGCGGATGCCTTGAGAAGGAAGGTAGAGAGTATCGGTAGTTTGGCATTCATCTCAGCAGAGGAGAGGCCACTAGCCTTGGACATTCAGTCCTTGGCTAACAGACTTGTGAGGTTGGATATTGATCTCTCCCAAACTCACACCACAAATATAGGTAGTGAGGCGGTCGAAGCAATAATAAAAACCCAATGCAAGTCGGGGTCGAAACCTCGAGGAGTTAGAATTTGGATTAGGTATATACTTAGTGTGAATGTATGATATGCCTTAGATTACTTTTCCACATTCTCGTTTGTTATTTCTACTTCTACTTTGAACTATTGATTGCAATTATAAAACTAGGAGACAATATTTTTGGTTTTTGGTTGTTTTTGAAGTGATAAAAGGTCTAGGGTTGCGACTTCCGCCTAGTTGGTTACCTAACAAATTTAGAGCTTTAGGGAATGTTTGGTTGATCGGGATAAAATATAGCTATCACACTCAATTACTCAGTTTATACCTCTCAGTAGTTTGAGTGACTTTGCCCGATTTGTCTTTCTTCAAGTCCAAATGGGTATTTCACAAAGCAAGTGATAAATTTTCTAGTCGGGTCTTACTATCTCTGGGTTCGACCCTTTATTTGGGGCTATCAATTTTTTGAGTTCACCCTAATTCCTAGTTAGCCAAGTTTTCCTAGACTTACTCTCTCTTTCTCAAGTAGAGACTAAGTCAAATAGGCATGAATCAATGTTTGCAACCATTAATCTACAATTCAAGCAAGAACAAGGCTAAATATCATATACCCAATCATAAATAAGCCCTAAATCAATAATCCATTAAGTACCCATAATAGGGTTGGGTCACAACCCTAGCTAAGGGTTAAGTTACTCATAGAAAATGAAGAAATAAAAGAAGGAATTAAGATAGAATGCATAATAATTGATTAAGCAAAGAAAATCTGATGTTTTGAAGCTAATCTAGTACAATATTACTCAATATAATAAAGAAAAACGGCTTAGATGATCTACACTGATACAACTTAACCTAAAAATGATAAAAATTTCTATTTATACTTAGCTGAAAATATCTGACAAAAATGCCCCTGCGGAGGTTGTGCGGCCACACAATTCTGTGTGCGGTCCACACTTTGAGCTTGACTGGTCAACTGGGCCTTCTTCAGTCGCATAAAAGTGGAATGCGGCCGCACTTCATTTATTTATGTGGACCGCACATTGGCTCCTGCGACCACACAATAATCGTGCGGTCCACATATCTTCAGATGGCCTAAAAACAAACTCTCTGAATCTGTTCTTTTGCGGCCGCAAAACAATTGTGCGGTCCGCATCCCCTGAAGAAAATCCAATAGTGAAACTTCATTATTTGCGGCCACACAAAGTATTGTGCGGTCCACATTGTTGGTCTTTTTGCCTTGTTTTGGTCCTTTTCCAATTTTGACTCCTTTTTGGGTTGATTTTCACTTTTTTGTCTCGTTTCTAAATATTCTTGCAAGAAAGCACATTTTATTAGTTCTCGGGAATACCTTTAAGCATTTTTGAGATAAAACGCAAGTAAAAGAGAGAATATAAGCGGTCAAAATCCATACTTAACAACTCCCACAAACTTAAGCTTTTGCTTGTCCTCAAGCAATTAAGATAATTCCCACCTCCACTAGAAAAAGGGATATTTCAGCTGGCCTAAGTTGAGTTGAACACAAATCAATTGGGACCAACAATTACTCACACACTCATGAATCATTAACAAGCCTATGATTTGAATGTTGAAGCACAAATGACTCTAATGTGACACTTGAGCATCAATGGTTGACTTTGTTCATCAAGGAAGCTCGCACTTTCATGCAAGTTGCTGTGGATCCCAAACTACTCCTCCTATACTCTCTGAAAGCTCATCTCACTCACGAATGAAGAATTCAAAACAATGACTCGAGAAAGACTCGCTCATCACTTTCAAAAGAATGTCACAAGTCCGGCTCTAAGTACCATATGCTTTTCGCTCATGTGGATCACCACTAATGTAAGATTGCTCGGCTTGAAATCACGTAGGGATTTTTCGGCATGTAATGAAGGCTTTTGGACTAAGGAGGGAAGTATCGGATTGGAATCAGTTCATCTTTCCTTTAGCACTTCATATTCTCTTGTTTGCTCATACTTTGCCGACTCTTTGAGTCATTTTATTTTCCCTTAGGAGGATTAGAGAGACTTGACATCAATCTTTCTTTGTTATGCTATTCACAATCTCCTTCTCTGCTTTCTCCATGCTTAGCACTCTTGCTTTCTTTTGCATATTTTCAACAACCCTTTCACATTATTCGCTTTCTTTTTGTGTTTTTCTTTGTTTTTCCTTTCTTTTTCTTTGCCTTTTCCTCTTCTTCATTACTTTTGTATTTTTGTGCCTTCAAACCATCTTTAAAATCCTCGTCTCTCCCCCAAACTTAAATTTTTTCCACTTGAATCACATGAGTGCTAAAGAAAAGTCGGGTGCCAAGAGAGAGTCACTAGAAAATGGTTAAAGGCTTGTAATGTGGTTATTGAATAAAAAGGCTTTAGGATCAAAAGGGTTTACTAAGGATGATATCATTGGTGGCCATGTAAGGTTTCATCAAGGAGAGCCTACAATCACTTCTTAAGCCAAGCTAACTTAGAATTTTGCCTAGAAACACATTCGGGGCAAGTTCTAGACCATTCGCACGGGTACTTGGACTTGTAACAAAATTTCTCACCTCTCACACAACCGAATTGTTAAAGAGAATAGATTCGAGTGCCTATAACAATCAAATTCAAGATTAAAAATTGCTAATGGTTCAACTAAACTACCCGATGATTGCCTAAGTCAACACAAGAGTCATAAGGTCGCTAAATAGATCTATTTCTTGACAAAAACTTATTTTTAACCATAAGCGCATAGTTAAGTGTGTTGGTACCAAGTGAAGCATGATCGACCCTTATTTATTCATTAACACTACTTGTTTCTACCTAAACATCAAAAACTGACTCAATCCCTTAAGAAGATTATCACGCCATCCATCAAATGTCATAAACAACCATCCAAATCATCAAAATTACCAAAATAGATCAACCCCCCAGAAAACGAATAAGAATTGTCCTCAATGCTTAGCAAAATCAAAACATAAGAGGGTAGAGAGTAAATAAGACTCCCTATGTGGTCTCGAGGTGACTGGAAGCATCACCACCCTTGGTCTCCTCTAACTGTTTGTCATCATCTCTGGGCTGAGGGACAACAGGGTTGGTGAGCAGCTGAAACATCTCCTCAGCAGTGGAGGCAGTGAGATCTGGCTCGTCAGACTGGTCAGTTGATGCCTCTGCTGATGGTATCTCTGCTGATGGTGCTGTTGGGTCATCTGGTACTGATGGACCTGTCTCCATCAGTAAGTCAAAGGGTTACTCCACTACTTTCTTCGAAGCATGGGTCTTTCTCATCTTCTTCACTTGCTGGCCAACTCCTCAATGGAACCCCCCTTGAGCTACTAGAGTGTTCATGATAGTCTTCTAGTTGTGCAGATTTTTTTTTAATGTTTCCTACACTGACAGAGGTACTTGTAACACTACTAGAGTAGAGGACTACGCTGCAACAGTACTGGATATGTCAAGCAGCTTAGAAGTGGTTGTCTGCATCTAGTTGTTGAGGCTCGCAAAATGTCTGGGAGACACGCAATGCAGTGAGAGGATAGGTGGATGAGGCTGGCATTAGAATTGAACTTGGTGGCCTAGAGGATGAAGTTGGTGGCATGGCGGCTGTCCCGGTGGAAGTCCCGGCTGTTGTGGAAGGCATGGGATCTGTAGATGGCTCAGCAGCAGCCTCTGAACCTACCAGTCCTAGCTCGTCAGACTGGCCAACTGTGATAGTGTCCTTCCCCTTGAACTTTGGGTTGTCCGCACCATGCAAGTGATACCATGAAAAATGCCTCTTAGCTTTTACCTTTGTGTCATATGGACTTGGCTCCCTCTTTGCATCATTGAAGTACTCTGTGAGGGTGTTCGGCTAGGTGTACGAATTTTCATTTTTATGGACCGCCCATGTGATTTTGGTTGACATGATGGAACCCACATTGATCGGATACCCCACCATAATAGAAGCCATTAGAACTGCTCGGGGAAGTGGGAGGTTGTTCTGATTCAAGCTCGGATAAATCCCGCTACACACAAAGGTTTGCCACCCTTTAGCTTTGAAATTGAGGGTGGCTCGGAGGATAGGAACTCCTACTGTGATCCATGGTAGTGGTGGTCCTTGGGCAGCCAAAATCTCAGCTAGCCAAGGGCAAGCTGCTTTACCCAAAGCTAACTTCTCTAAGTATTGTACTGCTTCCACTTCCTCAAAACCCACATAAGCATTCAAAGCGAAGGCATCAAACAGGATTTCAAAATTCTCACTTTCGTCACTTTTGTTCTCGTCTTGATGTGAGCTACATTTGTGTAGAACTCTCTAATCAAATGCTCATTTGCATCTGAGACACTGCGGGTGAACCACTTCCACCCCTTTCTCTCCCGAAATTGCTAAGGACATTTGGATTGTGAATATACAAATCCTTTGTCAAGTAATGTCTCTCAAATGTGAGCGATCTCATTGTCCACAACTCCAGGAATCCATTAAATGCTGACTGGATGAAAAATCTATCCTCCCATATTTCCCTCTTCTTGTCCTCTCAAGACCACCTACTTGTGTGTCTCCCCCTCTACTGTCATCCGATACATCATCATCATCATCGACATCAATAGGTATCAACGGAGTAGGTGAAGAGGAGGGCTCGGAACGCTGGCTTTCCGCATCAGAATCAGCAGAAGAACTGTTTGTAGGCTCATTGTGCAATTGATAGCGCCCAATGGGTTGAGGTGGTTGGGACTGGGGTTCGGGCTGGACCTCCATAAAGTGACCCTCAGAGGCTTCTCTTGATGGTTCATAAGAGCTGGATTCTGAGGGCTATGTGGCCCTTCCTCTACCGGTAGTCGACTTCTTGGCAATAGATTTGGATTGCACTCTCAGAGGGTGAGTTCCTTTACCCCTGCCTCGGGAGGATTCACCTCTCCCCTTTGATGTATCTCCTCGACCACGGGATCTAACCATTGTCTTCAATACAAGTTACATATTTCAGTTGAATTCAAAGCAAGTAAAATAGTTGCAGAACAATTGCAAACAAGTAGTCATTACTGAGACAATGCGGACTGCACAATTCTGAGTGCGGCCGCAGACTGTCTAGTACGGGCCGCACAATTTTGAAGTGCAGCTGCAAACACTGGATTGCGGACTGCATGAGTGTGGCCGAACATCTTCAAGTGCGAACCGCATATCTTAAGTGCGCCGCAAAAATCCAAACCTGAAAATTCTGATTCTCCGAAGTTTTAGAGTGCGGCCGCACACATTTTTATGCGGCCGCACACTTTCTTTGTGGACCGCCAAATTTTGAGTGCGGTTCGCACAATTCAAACACACCACAATCCCTATTCACCAATTATGTGGACCGCACAAAGATATGTGCGGCCACACAATTTGAACAGTGTTGGCGCTAAACTTAGGGTTCTTGCAAATTTTTCACAAATTAAGCATGGTGTGCACAAATTAACAAGATTGGTGGTCTACACAGTCTGTAATGAACATGTATGAAACTACCCACATGATTTTGAAGCATAAATTAAGCACATTTGACTAGCAAATGAATTGAACATACCATTAGTAAATGATGCAGGTAAGAATCTAGCTTGATGAATTGAGTGTGATTTTTGAACAATTTTTGGGTTGCACAGTGTTTTCTAGGGCTTGGGAGTTCAGAGAGCATAAAGTGTGAATAGTGGTGAAAATCCCTATTTATACCCTAGCAAAGTTGGCCAAAATCTCACCTGAGTGTGGCCACAAATTTTAGTGCGGTCCGCACTCTTTACCTGTGCATGAGCTGAACTTTGCGGTCCGCATAAAACTGAGTTTGGTCGCATATCCTTGTGTGGTCCGCATAATTGTGTGTGCAGCCGCATTTTGGTCTTTTTTTGCAAATTACAACTTCAGAGAGGTGGTGATTTTGGGTCCCCAATTGTGCGGTCCGCACAATTTTGGTACGGCCCGCATTAATTCCACACTTGGCCAAGTTTTCCAAATTGTCCCTACAATACACACTCATTCTTGCAATTCACTTCAAAACTAGTTAGCTCAATACCTAACCTATCTACAAAAAAGAAAAATGAAAAAAATGAAAAGAAACACGGGTTGCCTCCCAAGAAGTGCATGATTTAACGTCGCGGCACGACGCAGGTTACCATCAATCACTTGAAATGAAGCAACGCCACAACGCGGCCATCATCAACCTTGACAAGATAATGTTTCACCAAATGACCATTGACTTTTTTAAACAGCTCATCACTTTTGTTCTTCAAGTCTAATGCACCGAAGGGTGTCACATGCACAACTTCAAATGGGCCACTCCACTTGGATTTCAACTTTCCCGGAAACATCCGCAATCGAGAATTGAACGATAGCACAAGATCGCCTTCTTTGAACTCTTTATTCCGGATATACTTGTCATGGAGGTACTTCATCTTGTCCTGGTACAAGGACGAACTTGAATATGCATGGAACCGGGATTCATCAAGCTCATTCAATTGCGCTACCCTTAAGTTGGCGACGACATCCCCCTCAAGATTAAGTTTCTTCAATGCCCACATAGCCTTGTGCTCAAGTTCCACAGGTAGGTGACAAGCTTTCCCGAACACTAACCAATACAGAGACATACCAATTGGTGTTTTGTAAGTTGTCCTATAAGCCCAAAGAGCATCATCAAGTTTCTTCGACCAATCTGTTCGGTTGGCATTCACGGTCTTTGACAAAATTCTCTTGATCTCCCGGTTGGAGACTTCAACTATGGTCTACACTTTGTGAGTGACACCATACTTTGAGAGTAAAGTATAAAAAGCATTGTTGCAAAAGTGCGATCCCCCATCACTAATAATGGCCCTTGGAGTGCCAAACCTTGTGAATATGTTCTTTTTCAAAAATTCCACCACTTTGAGCTTCGTTGTTAGGAAAAGCCATGGCTTCGACCCATTTTGACACATAATACACGACTACCAATATGTAAGTGTTCCCATAAGAGCTCATGAATGAACCCATTAAATCAATGCCCCCCCCCGCATCAAAAATATCAATCTCCAAGATGGTAGTGAAGGGCATCTCATTTTTCTTGGAAAACCTACCGACCCTTTGACATTCATCACAATGCTTGACAAGATCACTAGCGTCCTTGTAAAGGGTAGGCCAATAGAATCCACAACTCAACACCTTTGTAGACGTTTTTGCTCCACCATGGTGACCACCATATGGCAAAGAGTGGCAAGCTTCAAGAATTCCTTATTGTTCTTCCTCTGGCACACATCATCTAATCACCCCATCAGTACAAATCTGGAAGAGATAAGGCTTGTCCTAATAATAGTCAAGGAAATCCAATTTGAGCTTGTTCCTTTGGTTTGAAGAGAACTCATTCGGTACAATGCCACTCACAAGGTAATTGGCTAAGTTGGCGAAGCATGGCATCCCGATCATAGAAATGGCTAGGATTTGCTCTTCGGGAAATGAATCATTTATCTCAAGGCCATCATTTGGCCACCCCTACTCCTCCAACCGAGACAAGTGGTCTGCCACTTGGTTTCCACTACCATTGTGGTCTTGAATCTCTGGATGGAAGATCTTGTTGATACGTTGCCCCAATATCGCTCCAACCGCCACATCGCTTGCATCGCACATGAGCTCAAAGGGTAAGCTCCAATTCAGTGCGTTGATAATAGGAGTAGTATTCAACTTATACTTGAGCAATTTGAATTCCTTCATACAATCTTTTTTGAAATGGAACTTAGCATCCTTCTCCAAAAGTTTTCCCAAGGGGTTTACCATCTTAGAAAAATCTTTGATGAATCGGCGATAGAACCCCACATGACCCAAGAAGCTCCTCACTCCCTTCACGGATGTAGGGGGAGGGAGTTTGGAGATCACTTCAACTTTGGCTTTATCAACCTCAATACCATGCTTTGAAAATTTATGGCCAAGGACAATGCCTTCCTCGACAATGAAGTGACATTTCTCCCAATCCAAAACCAAGTTTGTTTCCTCACATCTTGCCAATACCTTGTCCAAAACCTCAAGAATGTTCTCTATCCAACATTTGATTAAGAAATAGAAGCGGAAAATGATCTTCCCGAGTGACTTTGTTGAGCTTACTATAGTCCATGCACACTCTCCACCCTGTGACAGTTCTTGTGGGGATCAATTCATTCTTGTCATTTGTTATCACAGTCATGCCCATTTCCTTTTGACACATTGCACCGGAGAACTCCACGAGTCCTTGTTCACTACCTCTTGCCATTGCTTCATTTAATCTTCTCTGATGTTCCACGGAGGGTTTGGAATCCTCCTCCAAAATAATCTTTTGCATGCAAAAGGCAGGGCTTATCCCCCGAATATCCGCCAATGTCCATCCTTAGCTTTCTTCCTCTTTTGAAGCACCGCCAAAGTAGAATCTACCTGCACGTTATGTTAGCAAGAGGAAATAATAACAGGTAAAGTGGAACAAGGTCCAAGAAACTCATACCTGAGATGTAAAGGCAAAGGCTTTAAATCCAAAGTGGGAGGCTCCTCGATTGAGGTCTTTGTTGGAGGAGTTTTCCGATTTTCAAGATCGAAGGACAATTTTCGGGGTTCATAAGTATATGACCCTATTCCTTGAAAAACGTTGACACATTCCACAAATCCTTCCTTCTCATCATCATCATGATTAAGCAACACAACTTCCAAGGTATCCTCAACATTCATCACAACACTAGCATAATCAACAATCATTTCGGTCACTAAGTCCACAAACGAACAAACTTCGTTGCTATTTGGTTTCCTCATCGATTTGCACACATGGAAAACCACCTTTTCATCACCCACTCGAAAAGTGAGCTGACCGGCTTCCACATAAACCAGAGCCTTCCCTGTAGCAAGGAAAGGTTTACCCAAGATAATAGGCACCTCATAGTCAAGAATCACAAATGAACTAACACATCATCAATAACCCTCAATGGCCTATTCATAGTCCGGTCCACCATTTGCAACATCATTGAAGTGGGTCTTGGTTTCCCAATTCCCAAAGTTTTGAACACGGAGTATGGCATCAAGTTGATACTTGCCCCCAAATCACATAAAGCTTTGGAAAAGTCGGTGCTCCCAATAGTGCAAGGGATTGTGAAGGCGGCGGGATCTTCCAACTTCGGAGCCATTGAGTGCACAATAGAACTCACTTGATGTGTCATTTTGATAGTCTCACAATTCATTGATCTTTTCTTTGTTACAAAAATCCTTCATGAACTTTGCATAGCCCGTCATTTGTTGTAATGCCTCAACCAATGGCACATTAATGGACAAACTCTTCATCATATCAATAAACTTCTTGCATTAGTTCTCACTAATTTTCTTTGCGAGTCCTTGAGGGTATGGAGGAGGAGGCCTTGGAATTGGTACCTTGGCCTTCGGCACTATCGGTTCTGGTATGTCAATCATGTATTCCCTAGACGAGTTCTCTTCTTCTTGTGTCTCTTCCACACTTTCACCAATGTCAATTCTCACTTCTTCATTATCTTGAAACATATTTCTTGGCATGTCATCTTTTTGAACCAACAAATCATCATCCACAACTTTACTTTGGTTTGAGGCACTTGCCGCCCCACCTTTTCCACTCCGTGTGGTTACGGCCATGGCATGTCCCGTATTGTTCCCACCCTTCGGGTTTAGCACTATATCACTAGGTAGTGCCCCCTTAGGACGAGTGTTCAAAGCTTGCGAGATTTGGCCAAGTTGAACCTCCAAATTGCAGATAGAAGTGTTGTGGGAGGCTAATTGAGCATCGGAGTCGGCATTTTTATCCATCATTTTGTTGAACATATTTTCAATCTGTCCCATCTCATTATTAGAAGAACTAGAACCCTGTGACAGATATGGAGGCGGGTTGCTTGGTTGTTGATACATCGGGGGCCTTTCAAAGCCTGACCCCCAATTCCTTTGGTTATTATTGTTCAAACCCCCTTAGTTGTTGCCTCCCCAATTGCTTTGATTGTTTCCACCCCAATTGCCTTGATTATTACCTCCCCAATTGCATTGATTACCGTGATTACTCCAATTGCCTTGATTATTGTTATTTCCCCAATTACCTTGATTGTTTTTACCACTACTCCAATTTCCTTGGTGGCCTTGGTTGTTCCAATTTCCTTGATTTCCTTGTGATCTCCATTGTTGTTGATTTTGTCCTTGAGCATTTTTATTTGACCTTGATAATTTTTGACATATTGTACTTCTTCTTCTTGATCATTATACGAATCACTTTGGTCATACCCACTATCATCTTGCACAAATTGTTCCAGATGGTTTTGTACTTTTTGATCTCTTTGCTGTCTCTTGTTTATCATCATATTCACCCCTTCCATCGCATTCACTTGCTTCAGCCATTGAACTTGTTGAAGCTGAGCTTTGGCCAATTGGTTCATTGTGGTTGTCAACTCGGCAATAGCTTGCCCATGATCATATAGTTCCTTGTGTAGGTGAATGACATTTGGGTCACCTTTAGGAACATTGACCCTACTTTTCCACACCGACGAGGTATCCTCCATCTCATCTAAAATTTCACAAGCTTCGGCATAAGGCGTGTTCATGAAGTTCCCGCCGGCAAGTTGATTTACCATACATTGATTTGTTGTCTTGATCCCCATGTAGAAGGTTTGTTGGATCATGGCCTTGGTCATATCATTATTCGGGAACTCTTTAACCATGGTACGATATCTTTCCCAAATCTCGTGCAATGGTTCATTGGGCTCTTGCTTGAAAGCTAGAATTTCATCCCGTAGTGTAGCCATGTTCCCCAGAGAGAAGAATTTGGAAATGAATTTTTTGTCCAATTCATCCCATGTATGGATGGAATGATTGGGTAATCTCTCTAACCAGTCCAATGCCTTTCCCCGTAGAGAAAAGGGAAATAGCCTCAAATGCAGTGCATCCTCGGAAACATTTGTTTGCTCCCCCAACAAGTATCGACGAACCCCTTGAGATGCTTGTAAGAATTTTGGCTTGGAGCCTTGATGAAGAAACTCCATTTCTCAAGTAGTGTAAGCATCACGTTGGTGATATGGAAGTTTCCCGCCCTAATATGGGGCGGGACTATAGCACTAGCACAACCCTCATTCAGCAACCTGTTGCGCTGCCGCTCTTGGTGGAGGTGGGGGAGGGACGGAAATATTATCAAGGAGGTCGGCCTCGCCTATTTTCTTGAGGTTCGGGATGAACCTAATCTCCTTGATCATCTTCCACTTCCTCCCCTAATGGAAAATTCCCGATGGACTAATTGTTGAGAGTCATTCTCGTACCTATAAGCAATTCAAAAACAAAATTAGTGACTCGGAAGGAAAAGAAGACATATCACACAAAAACCTAGATATATAGCTAAATCCGTTTAACTCCCTGACAATGACGCCAAAAATTTATCTCTCCCAAACTCACACCACAAATATAGGTAGTGAGGCAGTCGAAGCAATAATAAAAACCCAATGGAGGTCAGGGTCGAATCCTCAGGGAGTTAGAGTTTGGATTAGGTATATACTTAGTATGAATTTATGATATGCCTTAGATTACTCTTCCACATTCTTGTTTGATGTTTCTACTTCTACTTTGAGCTATTGATTGCAATTATAAAACTAGGAGACAATATTTTTGGTTTGGTTGTTTTTCAAGTGATAAAAGATCTAGGGTTGCGACTTCTGCCTAGTTGGTTACCTAACGGATTTAGAACTTTAGAGCATGTTTGGTTGATCGGGATACAATATATCTATCACACTCAATTACTCACTATATACCTCTTGGTAGTTTGAGTGACTTCGCTCGATTTGCCTCTTCAAGTCCAAATGGGTATTTCATAAAGCAAGTGATAAATGGTGTAATCGGGTCTTACTATCTCTAGGTTCGACCCTTTAATTAGGGATATCAATTTCTTGAGTTCACCCTAATTCCTAGTTAGCCAAGTTTTTCTAGACTTAGTATCTCTTTCTCAAGTAGAAACTAAGTCAAATGGGCATGAATCAATGTTTGCAACCATTAATCTAGAATTCAAGCAAGAACAAGGCTAAATATCATATACCCAATCATAAATAAGCCCTAAATCAATAACACATTAAGTACCCATAATACGGTTGGTTCACAACCCTAGCTAAGGGTTTAGTTACTCATAGAACATGAGGAAATAAAAGAAGGTATTAAGATAGAATGCATAATAATTGATTAAGGAAAGAAAATCTTATGTTTGAAGCTAATCTAGTACAATATTACTCAATACAATAAAGAAAAACGACTTAGGTGCTTTACACTGATGCAAATTAACCTAAATATGACAAAAAGTTTTATTTATACTAAGCTGAAAATATCTGACAAGAATGCCCCTACGGAGGTTGTGCGGCCACACAATTCTACGTGCGGTCAGCACTTATAGCTTGACTGGTCAACTGGGCCTTCTGCGGTCGCATAAAAGTGGGATGCGACCGCACTTCATTTATTTATGCGGATCGCACATTTCTGAGTGCGGCCGCGCACTTGAGATTGCACTGGGGCTGGACCTTTTTCTGCGGACCGCACATTTGTGACTGCGGCCGCATTTTGGACCTGCGGCCTTCCAATAATCGTGTGGTCTGCATATCTTCAGATGGCCTAAAAACAAACTCTCTGAATCTCTTATTTTGCTGCCGCACAATAAGTGTGCGGTCCGCATTCCCTGAAGAAAATCCAACAGTGAAACTTCATTGTTTGCTGCCGTACACAGTGTTCTACAGTCGGCACTGTAGGCCTTTTTTCCTTGTTTTGGTTCTTGCCCAATTTTGACTCCTTTTTGAGTTGATTTTTACTTCTTTGGCTTGTTTCCCAATATTCCTGCAAGAAAGCACATTTCATTAGTTCTCGGGAATACCTTTAAGCATTTTTCAGCTAAAACGCAAGTAAAAGTGAGAAAATAAGCGGTCAAAATCCCTACTTAACAGATATTTCTGAGCCCAGTCGAGTTCTTGCTTGCGTCGTTGCCCAGTCTTCACTATTGGAGCAGATCAAGGATCGACAGTTTGACTATTCACACCTGTTGATTCTCAGAGAAACGGTACTACAGGGTAGTGCCAATGAGGTTTCTATTGGCGATGATGGTGTTCTGCGACTCCAGGGTCACCTATGTGTTCCTAATGTCGATGGCCTGAGGGAGAGGATTCTAGAGAAGGCGCACAGTTCTCGGTATTCCATTCATCCAGGTGCTACGAAGATGTATCGTGACTTGAGGCAGCATTATTGGTGGCGGCGGATAAGGAAATACATAGTTGAGTATGTGGCTAGATGCCTAAATTTCCAGTAGGTTATGTATGAGCACCAGAGGTCAGGAGGCCTACTCCAGAAGATGACCATACCTGAGTGAAAGTGGGAGCGCATCACTATGGACTTCGTGGTTTTGTTGCCGCGGACTTTGCGGAAGTTTGATGCAGTTTGGGTCATTGTAGACAGATTGACCAAGTCGGCACACTTTATCCCTGTGATGACTACATACACTTCAGAGAGATTGGACCAGATTTATATCCGGGATATAGTTCGGTTGCATGGTGTGCCCGTTTCCATCATTTCAGACAGAGGTCCTCAATTTACTTCACATTTCTGGAGAGCGGTACAGGGTGAGCTGGGGACCCGCGTAGAGCTCAGCACAACATTTCATCCGCAGACCGATGGTCAGTCGGAGCGGACGATTCAGATATTGGAGGACATGCTCAAAGCATGTGTGATTGACTTTGGAGGGTAGTGGGATCGATTCTTGCCTTTGGCCGAGTTTTCTTACAACAACAATTACCAGTCCAACATCGAGATGGCCCCGTTCGAGGCTTTATATGGTTTGCGATGTCGTTCTCCCATTGGGTGGTTTGAGCCCGGCGAGGCTAGGTTGTATGGTACTGATTTGGTGAAGGATGCCTTGGAGAAGGTAAATTTGATTCAGGAGTGACTCCGCACAGCACAGTCTCGGCAGAAGAGTTATGCGGATCGGAAGGCGCGTGACTTATCATTCATGGTGGGCGAGAAGGTTCTCCTGAAAGTCTCACCGATGAAGGGGATCATGAGGTTTGGGAAGAAGAGAAAGTTGAGCCCAAGGTTTATAGGACCATTTGAGGTGTTGAGGCGAGTCGGGGAGGTTGCTTATGATATTGCTTTGCCTCCCAGTCTATTGGGAGTTCATCCGGTTTTCCACGTATCGTTGCTCCGGAGGTATCATCCCGACTTGTCGCATGTATTAGACTTTAGCACGATTCAGATAGATGAGAGTTTGGGTTATGAAGAGGAGCCAATTGCCATTGTTGATAGACAGGATCACCAGTTAAGGTCCAAGAGAATTTTCGCGGTGAAGATCTAGTGGAGGGGCCAACCAGTCAAGGAAGCGACTTGGGAATCCGAGAAGGACATGCGGAGATATCCTCACTTGTTCAGCACTCCAGGTATGATTCTAGGCCCATTCAAGGAAGAACGTTTGTTTAAGAGGTGGAAAATGTAACGACCCGACCGATCATTTTGCTTTCTAGAACCCTGTTCCCCTAAATAAGACTCCTCGTACGTGTTTTCACTATTTTATAACTTGCAGGGATGGTTAGTTTGATATTTCGAAGGGTTCGGGTTGAAATCGGAACAATTGGCTCCTTAAGTTGGCCTAAAAGGCTAAGTTTGACTTTGGTCAACATTTCAAGTAAACGACCTCAGAATCGGGATTTGACGGTTCTAACAGGTTCGTATGATAATTTCGGACTTGGGCGTATGTCGGTTCGGGTTTTGGATGACCCGGGAGCGTTTCGGCATCTAATATCAAATGTTGGTTCTTGAAGAATTTTGAAGTTCTTTAAATTTGGTTTGGTGCAGGTTTTGGTGTTATCGAGGTCCATACGGAATTACGAGACCGGGAATAGTTTCGTAATATTATTTAAGACTTTCATGCAAAATTTGGTGTCAATCCGAGTAGCCTAAGTACGTTTCGACGCATTTTGAGTGAATAGAAGAACTCGAAGTTCATAAGTTTGAATCAATTGGTTTTGGGGTGTGATTCATAGTTTTAATGTTGTTTCGGGCATTCCGAGAGTTCGAGCGAGTCTGTTTTATGATTCCAGACTTATGGGTATGTTCGGGCGGGGCACCAGGGCCCCCGAGTGTCGATCAGACGAGGCTCAGACCAAGTTGGGAGCTGAAGCAACAGCTGAAGCTCCCAAGTTCTGTCATAATCGGACCTGCGCTTGGCCAGCTGCAGGTGCGGGCTCGCAGGTGCGAGCCACAGAAGCGAAGAATCAAGGGCTTCCCAGGACTACGTGACCGCATGTGCAAAAAGGCTCGCAGATACAACCCTTTGTATCCGCAGAAGCGGAGCCTGACCAGGCAAAGGAGAAACACACCTGCGAGGCATTTGCCGCAGGTGCGAGATTGCAGATCCGGCCAAGGCATCGCAGGTGCGAGAGTCGCTGGACAGTGAGGGTTCATTTAATACAGACTTAGGCAATTTTTATCACATTTCTTGCACGCTTGGGCGATTGGAGAGCTTTTAAGGAAGGGATTTCGACCTAGCTTTGTGAGGTAAGTAATTTCTACTTAATGTGAGTTTAATATATAGATTATGGGTAAATATTAACATAAAAATTGATAGAAATCATGGGTTTAGATGAAAATTTTAGGATTTAATAAAAATGGGAATTTACCACGAAAATGATTATGGAACTTAGTAAAAATCATATATTTATGTTCCTTAGGTTATGGATAACAACTTTCTTCGAAAATTTTTGGAATCCGGGCATGTGGGCTCGGGAGTGAATTTTAGGAATCTTGAATTTTGGGTTGGGTAATCACTTTAATAGTGGGGATATGAACTTTTGAGCATAGATTGATTAATATATATAATTTTTGACTAGTTCCGAGTCGTTTGGCACCAAATTTGGAGGTTTGAGCACGTTCCTGAATCGGGAAGTGGGCTTTGAGACGAGATAAGTCTCCTTTTTAACCTTGTAAGATGAAAATCTTCTCATAGGAGAATTAACTAATATATGTGACTATTTGTGGGGGGCTATGTACGTATGAAGTGGCGATAGTCCGTGCGTAGCTACTATTCATGCTAAAGTCCGAGTAGTCTAGGACCCCCATCATGCTATACTTGAAATAATTGCGCCTTTACTTGTCAATTAAAATGCTTAAATCATAATTCCATAAATTGTAAAAGGATTCCAAAAGGATAAGTCTTCACTCATTTGAGGTTATGAATAGAACACTTGACTGTTATTGAAAAACATGTGTTCCTTAAGTGCTTTCTATTGTGGAGAGGGTCGAGCGCCTCGGCAGGTTAAGTAGTTTAATATATGGTTTGCGTCGTTCGACTCTCAGCAGTGCACATTTAAATGCTATTGTGTTGGTTCGGGCAGTATGACCTCAGCATTATCTGCGCATGTTAACTCTTGGGAATTATAATTGTGAAAAGGATATTTATCGTCTCTTGTTGTTGAGTTTAGTATAATTGTTGTAATCCATGCTTAGTTATGATTTGACTGATTATTATTAGTCTTAGTAAGTGTCAAGTCGACCCCTCGTCACTACTTCTTCGAGGTTAGACTGGATATTTACTGGGTACATATTGTTTTATATACTCACGCTACACTTCTGCACTTAACTGTGCAGGATCTGAGGCAGGTGCATCTGGATATCCACCCGGTGCGCATTCTTAATTTGTGTTCGAGATTCCATGGTGAGCTGCCCTTCCGAGCCGTTCAGCAGCATGCCAGAGTCTCTCTTTTGTTTTATTTCTGTCTATTCTCTTTTCATACAGTAGGATAGACATCTTTTATATATTCTACTAAGTTGCCCGTTTACTTGTGACACTAGATCTTCGCATGTATTAATAGATTTGTAGTTTTTTTTGTTTTTGGGAAGGAGGGA